>JAMKPZ010000214.1:0-113052 GCA_024699675.1 Amphibolis antarctica
TCTTAACTGGGAGTTCAATTATTCGAAAACATTGTTACGGTGCTTTATCTCGTGGTTAATATACAAGTTTTTCCTATATATTTCCTATATATATATATATCATATATCAAAAAAGAGGTTTCCTTCGAAACAATTAAAAATATACACTTCAACTTATTGTCGGACAAAATAATAAGTCCGAACTTACAGAGAAATGACAATATATATATATAATAACACACATACACGTGGAGGTAAAGACTAATTAAAGAGATTAGTACGTACGTCAAGTTAATTAATGAAATGAAAGGATTAATTAAACAAGGAGGAAGTGGGTTGGGAAGCACGGAAACTTGCTGAACGCCCTCATATGCAAGCCCAGAATCTGGCTTGCCATGTCTCTGGCCTTGTTGCTCTGCTCCACCTGCACCACCATGCACAGCTTTGCCACGGCCCCCACCGCCATCATCTCCTCCACCACCCCCCCTCCGCCGCCGTAGTACTTGCTCAACAGCAGCAGCACCTTCACGGCCTCCTCCGTCGCCGTGTGCGACACCCTCAGCATCTTGCCCGCCACAGCCGCCACGCCCGCCCTGTGCGCCATCAAGGCCTCCCTTCCCTCCGCCCTCCCGCACAAGGCGCTCAACAACGCCAGCATGACCTCGCACCCCTTCCTGTCCGTGCCCACCTCCTCCATCAGAAGCTCCACCAGCACCGCCACCGCCCCGGACTGCACCGCCTTCTCGCCGTTGCGCCCGTGCGGCACCACCTCCAACATGATCCACAATGCCGCCATCGTGCTTGCCCGCCCCGAGTTCTGATCCTTCAGCGCGTGCACCGCCCCGTCGAACAGGTCGTCGGGTGCGGCCGCCTTGAACTTGTCGCCCACCACCCCGAATATGGATTCGAGGAGGAGCGCCGCGTCCACCCTGGACCCGTGACGTCCCTTCTGCATCGTGCACGAGAGCGAGCGGATGAGTTCGCCGTCCTTCAGCTCCGCCAACTTCTTCAACGTGGGGGAAGACGGAGTGGTCAATCGCAGCAAGCTGGTGGCCTCCTCGATGGTAGAAACCGGGAGAGGGAAGGAAGCGGAGGAGTGGCGCGCGGCTGCCATGGAGGCGAGGATGGAGGGGATTCCCGACTCTTCCATGCACAGCTTCAACCGCTCGTTGTCGGCGTTGTCCAGGACCAGAGTCTTGATCCTCCCCATGGTCGCGAAGCGGCGATGGGGGTGGTCGAGGAGGTCGTTGACCACGTCTCGGACGACGGCGGGCACGTCGAGCGGCGGTGGTCTGGGCTTGGCCTTGTGCTTCTCGGCTTCCTGCCATGCGTGGATGAGGCGGAGGAGGGTGGAGTTGGGGGTGAGGATGGGGTGGGGGAGGGGCTGGTTGGTGACGGGGCAGGTGTTGTGGCCGTAGGTGGAGAACCAGGAGCGGATGCTGCTGCGGTCGTAGGTGATGCCGGTGGGCAAGGTCACCGGGTCCGTCATGATCCGAAGGGAGATGGGGCAGAGGAAGTAGGGCGGCGCCGCCGCTTCGTCTTCTTGGTCCATGCTGGGGATAAGGAGGAGGAGGGCTGCTTCCTTGCTATTTATGCTGCTCGATCTTGTGGTTCAGCGTGAGGGTCGCACGTCAGCAACCAAGCCGAAGGTGACGGCATGCCACATGCAAACTCACGCGCATCAAATTTTCTTTCTTTCTCTGAATAAAAGAAACATATTTGAATGTAGACGTGTTCGTTCTACCATGGGGGCACGGTACGAATCTTTAGATGCCGAATCATAAGTAAAAAATCCGACCCAAGCACTGTTTACTTGCACGATTTAGTACCATTTTGTCGTGTCAGGTTAATACGGTTTAACGTAAATTTTTAAAATTTTAAATTTTAATATTTATAAATAATAAAAAATATGTTATACCAGCATAGATAAAGCATTACTTTTTTACAAAAGACATTCATAGATAAAGTGATAAACATTATTTTTTTATTAATTAAAAAAAAATTACAAAAGATTTTTTTGTAAAAAAGAAGTTTACAATGTTAAAAAATTGAAAAATTACATCACATTTTAAAAATTTACGATGTTTAAAAAATTAAAAAGTACATAATATTTAAGTTAGATAAATCTTCTGTGTAATCATTTAATTGGTTTTGTGCTCGATGTTGGATAAGTTTTCAATCTTTTATACATATTAATGCTTCAAGTATGTTTTCTTTTAGCCTAGATCTTCGGTTGTCAAGCATGCTTCCGCTAATGCTAACTAAAAACCTATTTATATGTTATTGAAGACATTGAAATTATTGATAAATCTTTTACAAATTATAGATAAAATAGGAAAAATTCTACCAATCCAATACATCAAATGAATTCAAATCAAAAAATTGATTGTTGATCATTGGAGGAGTTAAAAGTAATTAATTCATTTCTAGATATTATAGGACTATAAAATATTCTTGTTGATGGATAATCTTCGTATATCGGAGATCTTGCAAAAATCTCCAAGATAATGATGATGATGATGGGTGTGATGTTATTAGTGGTGAAGAAGATTCTATTGTTGATTGTAATCCATATCTTTTAGTATATACGTCAAACATTAAGTTTAATTATTCTTCTATTGTGTGAATATTTAATCTTAGATCTATACCTAAACTTTTGTGTATTTCTTTTATTAATTTATCAACATATCTTAATTTACACCTATGATCTAAAGAAGCATTCAAAATATATAAAAGTGGAATTTCACTTCAATATTTTAAATTTTTTTCTTTCATTCTATTTACTATTAACTTGAAAAATGGATAATCATCGTATTTACTAAAAGTACAAGAAATTTAATATAAGTGATGTAATGCATAAACAGAAATAGAATAATAAATACTTTAAAATCTAATAGTTGCATTATAAAAAAGGTTTTAAAAGGTTAATAAAATATTTAACAATTTTAAAACCATTTTCTATTAATTTTTGGCCATAGTCTTCAAAATGACGGTTGTAAAATAATGTTATAAATTCATTATATGGTAAACAACTTTCTAATAGAAAATTTTTTATGCAACAAATCAAATGATTCACATACCAAATTAAAGTCTAATTATCGCCTACTTGAATTTGCAACAAAAGTTATGGCTTCCCTAATATTTTCATCATAACATTTAATTTTTGTAATTCTTACTTGTACAATAAGGTTAATTATATAATACATGTATTTTTAATGAAATAATTCAAAACCATTTGGGAGAACTATTTTACTTTTAAATTTGGAATAGTTACAGTATTATTAGAAGTATTATCAAATGTAATACTACTAACTTTATTTTTAATATTGTATAATTCAAAAATATTCATAATATTAGAAAAAATATTTTCAACTGTGTATAGATATTGAATTTTCCTAAATTCTATTAATCCTTTTTGTAAATTCCAATTATTATCAATAAAATGAGCAATAATAGTAATATAATCATGTTTTGTCCTACCCTCCCAAATATCAGAAGTGCATGTAATACAGATCATAATTATGCTCATAACATTAATAAGTTTTAATCTAAATATATTAAAAGAATTAAGAATATCTTGTTTAGTAGTATTCCTATATATATGTTTATATTACGAATAATAAACTTTTTTAATATATTCATCAAAATTTTTATTATCACCAAAATTAATGGTAGATTATTTACATAAATAAAATTAGCATGTGATTCCTTAGTTCTTTGAAAATCATAATTTTATGTAAAAGAAAGTTGAATTTGAAGTGTTTTGTCTTTAGCATGTATAACTTTACATATATCAATATGTCTATTTAAATGACTTATACTACCAGAAGTTTTGTAGGAGAAATTGACGTTACAGATGTTACAATAAGCTCTTTCCTTAGAAGTATCATCTGCTATGACCTTCGTATTGATTGTATACTTTGCCTATATTAAAGTTCTTTTACAAGACTTTCTTACATGCATTGTAAATGTTGATGTTCTAGTAGTTTTTATGGACCATGACATTTTCGACATAGATGTATATGCAAAATATTGTTGATCACTTTTGTATTCGTAACCTTAACCTTGACCTTCGTTGTGTGTCATTACTTTAGAATTTGAGATTGAGAATTAAGAGAAGAATTGAAGAATTTGAAGAAGACTTGGATGTTGGTGTGATTTGCAAATGAATGATGTAATTGGATTTATAGAAATTTTTCGTTGATTGTTCACGCACTGATGAACTTGATTGTTCGTGGAACTTCGTGCACCCTAATCAGTCACCTCTCGCAAACGTTTGCCGCCCACTCGAGTAACTTGATGACACATGGACACCGTCGATGATGCGAAATCCTAGGAGGATGACGCCCATTGCTGTGACGTTGACCATTGCCAAATGTTGCCGCCAAGGCACCAATCAAAGAGATGAGAGGAGAGGAGGTTTGATGGTCCATTGGTAACTGATCGTTGCATTGCCGACCATTCCTTCTTCTTCCTCTCCTTTTTTGAATCTTAGAATTGTTTTCCTTTTTCTCTTCTTCTTTTTCCTAAAACCTTAGCACATTTCATTTTTTCTCTAGAATAGTTGAATCTCCTCCTCCTCCTTCCTCCTCCTTCTCTTTTTCTTTTCCCTAAAAGGTTAAACCCTATTTTTATTTCCCTTCGCAGATTCACAATCCACTAGACTGCCACAGTGTGTTTATGCCCCACCGACCTATCACCCACGATGGCATTGTGCCTGCTTGTCGTCACTGTCGACAAGGGTGACTACCCATCTTGCAACCCCCATTGCTCCCTCACCTCGCTTGCCTACCTCACTGGATATTGCAACTTTGTTGCTCGACGCTCGGCTTACCTTACACCACCCTTAGCGATTTCGTGCTACTTTAGCCCACCTGCTTGTCTCGTGTCATGCTGAATTTTGTACATTTTTCATGTCATGCCAAATTTCGTACCTTTTTTACACCGTGAAATTAAAATTCTCTGATCTAAATACAATTCACGGAATCGTACCAATTTATGTCATGTTATTAACAAATCATATTTGACTGTGTCAACAAAATTTTACACGTTAAAATTGACATATCTACTCGCATGTTAATTCAAATCACCACAATATATTTATTATATTAACGACGAAACGGTTACGCCGTCGACCGCGCCGACCTTATCAATCGATGGGCTTTTAGGGTTATCAACCACGACACGACACGCAGCATCCGACCATGCCGACAGCTGGGCTTGGCCTCTGCGTTTAAACCGAAGTCGATCACGATGTATCGGCGGTGGTTGACCTTCTTGTATTTCTCCGGAGACGTTATCTCGACGTTCCACGCTTCCGAAGGACGGAGATCTAAATCTTTTCTTCCTTTCTTTTGAAAGTTCGGAGATCAAAATCTTTGGGCGCAAAAAGATGATAAAAGATATTCCACGCCAGGAATATTATATTATTTGTTGAAAATTCAACGTTTCGAATTTTTTTAAATTGTGTCTGACTTGCGAGGCATCCTTCCCCCACGCCCATGCCTTCATTTTTCTCTGGAGTCTGGAATTCCAACTGAAAGATTGACGTTCAAGTACCAATAAAAATTACAGCATTTTGCTTTTACGAAAAGATTTTTATATTTTGACCGCAATTTATTCAACGCCGGAGCTGCTGCATCCACAAAATCTGACTTCTTCTTCTTCTTCTTCTATGGTCGGCCCTAGCCCAATGTTTTTTTTTTGGAAAGGATAAAGGATTGCATTTGCTGCGCTGTTTGTAGAATTAAAAGAAGGATCACCCCCAAAATTTCACTTGCGCAGATGTCTGCTCTTACCAACTTAGCCCATTTGGATAATGGGTTTTGCCATCGCGAGTGATCTCCACGCATCTTTCGGCAGACAGAAAGTATAAGTCGGCATGGCATCAAGTAAACCATACCCAAACTGCCTACCCTGTGGTTTATTTTACAAGCAACCATGATAAAAAAAACATAATGATGGGTCGGTCTCCTTGCCAAAGTCCGTTTGGAGGACGAGAAATATAGCTTTTAGATCGATGAAGACTTCGCTAACTAAAACGACGAATTCGGATACTGGAAATGGGCTGGGCCATTTATTCGCCTGGCAGATCGGGCTGGGCTGGGCCATTTATTCGCCTGGCGGATCGGGCTGGGCTGGGGCATTTATTCGCCTGGCGGATCGGGCTGGGCTGGGGCATTTATTCGCCTGGCGGATCGGGCTGGGCTGGGCTGTACGCAAATAATACGTACCTCGGAATTTTGGCGCGAAAGAGACAGAGGCCAGAACGTATTAGCGCGCGCAAACCCCAGATTCCTCGGGGTTTTGGCGCTGGCGCCACCACACCGACCCTCTCCTACCATTCCAATGGCTCCCAAACCCTTGCTGCGAAAGAGGACCCGAGCTCCGAACCCTCCCCCTTCCTCCCCCTTCCCCGAGGACGACGGCGCCGCCTCCATCTTCTGCGACAACTGTGGGTCCGGTGACTCCGACGAGCTGCTCCTGCTCTGCGACGGCTGCGAACGCGGGTTCCACACCTTCTGCCTCCGCCCCATCCTCCCCACCGTCCCCAACGGTTCCTGGTTCTGCCCCACCTGCTCCGGCGGCCACAAGAAGCCCAAACGTCGGCGCGCTTTCTCACTCCTTCCTTCGGCCCTTTTTCTCCCTTTCAATGTTTGTTGTTTGTTGATGGATTTGGGCATGTGGGTTCCAGAGTTTCCGCCGGTTCAGACCAAGATCGTGGATTTCTTCCGTATTCAGAGGTGCGCGCTCGGGGAGGAGGCGGCTGGGGTCAGGAAGAAGAGGAGAAGGAATGTGGGGTTGGTGGTGGCGAAGAAGAAGAAGAGGAGGTTGCTGCCCTTCGTGCCCAGCGAGGACTCGGAAAGGAGGATGATGCAGATGGCTTCGCTGGCGACGGCGTTGACGGCCACGGGAACGGAGTTCAGCAACCACCTCACCTACATGCCGGGAATGGCTCCAAGGTGGGCGAACCGGGCAGGGCTTGAGAGGGAAGGAATGCAGGTGAGGGCACACACACCCACACTCAGATGCAACCCATTACTAACCGGTGGAATTGTCAGGTGCTGTCAAGAGACGACACGGAGGCGCTGCGGCTGTGCAAGAAGATGATGGAGAGGGGGGAGTGGCCTCCTCTGATGGTGGTGTACGATGCCGTGGAAGGGTAGGTGGGGGGCATTTGGGTTTGGGTTGTTGTTGCGCGTCATGTGCGTACTAACCCTAGCTAGCGTGTGCCTGGAAGAACAGATTCACGGTAGCGGCGGATAAATTTATGAAGGACCTGACCATAGTGACGGAGTACACGGGAGACGTGGATTACCTCAGGAATCGCGAACACGACGACGGCGACAGCATGATGACTCTGCTCTCCGCCGGGGATCCCTCGAGAAGCCTCGTGATCTGTCCGGACAAGCGCAGCAACGTGGCACGGTTCGTCGGCGGCATCAACAATCACACTCCGTAATCGTCGCACCCCTGGTGGTTCGCTGTTCCTCGTCTGCTCCGCCCTGCCGTCCGGGCAACTGAGGGCTTGGTTATTTGGGTGCAGGGAGGGGAGGAAGAAGCAGAACCTCAAGTGCGTGAGGTTCGACGTGGACGGGGAGTGCCGGGTGCTGCTGGTGGCCGTCCGTGACATCTCCAAGGGCGAGAGGTTGTACTACGATTACAATGGGTACGAGAAGGAGTACCCGACGGAGCACTTCGTCTGACCATCTGTTTAATACACCCATCATTTTTGAATGCGGGGTAACGTGCAATTGCAATCAATACTCGTGTGTTTATTTGGTTTTTCCGTAGAATAAAGCATCGTACATCGGAAGCGAGATCGACGTTGTCTAAAAAAACAAATGCACCCTACCCTAACTCGGAATATTGTATTGTTCAGGCAAGGTGTACGGGCAGAGGATGGGTTCCGTCCGGCCCAGTCCGGCAATCGGCGATATCACTCGAAACCCGTCGGGTGATTCTTTCTTTTGGCGGGTGGAAATGCAGAGGACGGGTTTCTCAGATTCACGGCCGTGGCGGACGCAACATTTATTTCCGACGTACGTATGCATTCCCTAGCTCGTTTATTGATTACGTATTGATTGGAGAGGGATGCGTGGGTGGGTCGGCGGTTGGCTGTCTTTCGAATTTGCAGGAACGATCAAGCGGCTGCCCGTATTTTTCATGAATATCATGTTGGGTTAGCTGCTAATCCGCTCATGCGCTGGTGCCGAGCATTAGGGAGACACAGGCCTAACACCCGGAATCGTGCATGTAGCGCAAAAGCATCATCCCTCCTCCGCATGCCTTTTTTTTTTAGGAAAAAACGTTTGTCTTTAATTACCAGCCTCCCTCGAACTAATTCAGACACGCGCCACACACGTTCAACCACCAGGCGTACATCAAATTCGTCCACCCCAACAATTAATATATCTATACATATGCACACACACACATATATATATTCGAAATTGAAGGACAGCACAGGAACGTCATTGCCAACTACCATCCCAACGCCATTCCAGATCCGTCGTCCTTAATGTGGTACGGCGCTTCTTCGTATCGATCTGTCGCTTTAAAACTAAATCGAAATAATTAATAAACAGACTTTTTTTAAAAAAAGAGGGGCAAAAAAGAGAAAGGTTGCTGATTCAGATCGACGTGCGCCGGCCTCGGGCGACAGGTAGGTGTCTTTTGCCCATAATTACAATTAAATTAAGTTAAGGTCAGGCAAATTGTGTTTAATTAATGGAATGGAGCACGATGGGAATGGCCGACCGAACTGATTGCGATCAGTCGGCGGCCCGTGCATGTACAAAACACCTAAAAAAAAAAAACAAAGGAAACATTGCCCATAATTAATAATCACGCTTGTTCCTGTAATCGTATTTTTGTTTGTTTAATTTTTTTCTCGTAGAATGATTGAAGGTAAATCATAAAAAATGTCACCGTGTACGGGGATGGCAAAAAATCACATAAAAAAAAAGTCTTGGGGTCAAAACTGCAAGAAACTTCATCGCATTTTCTCGATCGCGACCGAGTCCACCGCGGTGGCCGATTTTCGGCAGCATTTTCTAATTTTCCCTACTCTTTCAATCTTACAAGGCGTCGTCGTTGTTGGAAATATTTTTTTTTGAGCTCTCCTCATTTTTAACGTGCCTCAAACTCATTAATTAATCTTGTTAATTAAGTCTCAAACATATTCCTAATACCACTGTTACCATCATCGCCGTATACCAAAAAAGAAAAGTCGAAATAAGTAAAATAAAGTCACAAAGATTAAGATCTGTTTATCAACGGTTGATGTTTAGATTTAATAAACAACATCGATGAACGATATTACCTGTATACTAAATAAACATAATTAACAATAATTATAATCAACTCTAATTAAAGTTGAAGTTAGAAGCAGTAGAGTTATTAAAAATTAATAGTGGAAATTAACATAAAAAAAGTTATTTCAATATAATAAAGAAAAAATAGAGGGGTAAGTGCAATAAACACACGACTACGGCACAGGACACAGGCCGGAGAGGAAAGAGGGGAGGAATAACGGCGGGGAGACGAGTTACCGCAAGCTTCCAAAACCGCCACCACAAGCTTTACTTCTTCCCTCCTCCGCCTCCTCCTCCTCCTCCTCGTATCTCGTTTCTCGGGCTCTCTCAGATCCCAGGAAACGAGGTTCCCCCTTCCCTCTCCAATTGCCCCCCGATTTTTTCCACCCAAGAATCTTCCCGGATCTTCCTCCTCTCCACCTCCATCTTTTCACGAGGCTTGGTTGCCGCCGGGAGGGAGAGAAGCGTCGGCAGTTGCTGGCGTGTTGATGCCGCTGATCCCTCTGGTCGGATGGTTTCCTTCGATTTGACGGTGGTGGCTGCCTCGCTTTCCGTCCAACCACATGTGAGACCCAAAACTTCTTCTTCACCCAATTTGGGTCGTCAACGATTCGCCTTTTTCCGCTTGTGTTCGTGCACTGCCAGAGTTTCAACCCCATGGGGGCTGTGGTTGCGAGTTTGCTCCTCCTTCTAATTTGCGTGTTTTTGATAACCGTGCACTTGCACCGTATCCTCAACCCTCGGATTCTGGATGGATTTTGTCTCTTTTTAGAAGTGCCGCCCCATTTCTCTCACTTGCCTACTAAAGCGTAGATACAGTGCTCTCGCTTGCTTGGGATTTGGGTTTGTGATCAATATTTGTGAGATTTCGCTGGATTTGCTCTTTGACCACTACAGATTTGGTCCTACTTTTGAGTGTTAAAATTTTGATTTGCTTTTTCCACCCCCCGCGTCCCCTCTGTGTTCGCTCTCTGCCTCTGCTTGGTCATGTAATTGGTACGGTTCTTCCTTCATCCTCCCTGCTCCAAAATACCACTCATTTGTTCTGTTCTTTGCTCATATCGTTGCTTCTTGCTTCTCTTGAACGTGGCAGTCATGGGCTGCGGCTTCGTATGCTCCTGTGGAGACTATGAAGAGGAAGAACGGTTCTTTGATTCCAGGGAAGACTTGTCCTCTGCTTCCGATTCATGTCCTGGAAGCCCAGTGGATCGTACTAGTGTGTATTCGGACGAACATTTCTCGAATTTCCCTTCTCCCGGTCAACAGTATGATGTCTGGATTGGGAAGCCCGGCAGCATACAAGAGCGACGGAGCCGGTTCAGGAAATGGATGGGGTTGTCTTCCCCTTCCAGTCTCCAGTGGGAGTCGGTAGGTAGCAATTCCGAGGTACAAATCGATATTGATGCATCTGCTGCTACCGACATCCAAAGATTAACTTCTGATAGTGGAGCTGTTCTGGGGAGTTCAGAATCACTGGGTAATGGATGCTCAATGTCCGGAAGATTTATAGAGTCTGGTAACACTAGCAGTTTGGATGATGCTAGTGTTCTTGCCGCTGATGAATCGTTGCATGATGGTCATCCAAGCAGAAGGCTTAGCATTGGTTCATGCAAGCAGATGGTAACCGATGAGTCTCAGAGGAACCTGAAACAAACATCATTTGTCCAAGGTCCTGCTCATGGTAGAGAGGATTTGTTAAACCAATCAACCAGTTCTCCAGGCACTGACAGGAGGAGGAGAAGGTCTGGATGGCTGAAGAGATTGGGGATTCCATCCTGCATTGCTGAAGCACAACAAGAAGCAAAGGAGGTTGACACACCGCAGTCTAATTTTGATAATGGTTTAGATAAAAGGTCTCGCAGAGTTAAAGTTCATCCAAATAGGAAGAAATCCAAGGATTTTTCTGCAGTTTTCATGGGCCAAGATATCAAAGCTCATGACGGTGCAATCCGCACAATGAAGTTCAGTCCAGGTGGCAAGTATTTGGCAAGTGGAGGAGAAGATGGTATTGTTCGAGTATGGCATGTGATGGAAAGTAGTTGGACTGGTGAAGGGAATTTTCCTGAAGAGGATCCTTCTTGCATATACTTTATGGCTAATCATAGCTTTCAACTAAGGCCTATATATACCACTAATAAAGAGAAAAAATGGAAATCAGGAAGCATGAAGAGAACTTCAGATTCTGCATGCATTGTGTTACCTCCAGATGTCTTTAGGATATCAGATAAACCACTGCACGAGTTTCATGGGCACAGTGATGACGTATTGGATCTGTCATGGTCGAACAACAAGGTTGGCCCCTTTTTATTCCCCATCATATACTTGTTTTCTTTCATATTTTGGTGTATACTTAATTCATTTGATTTCATATTTGGTTTTTGCTGATGGAATACTATCAACAACCACATTTGCAGCATCTATTGTCATCTTCTGTGGATAAGACCGTCCGTTTGTGGCAAGTTGGGTGTGAAAACTGCACCAAAGTTTTCCCACATAATGCTTATGGTAAATGCCTCTATTCTAGTTTTATCGACAATTTATCGTTATCAAGATTACTGTTTGCTTATAGATCTCTAAAAAATTTATCTTTTCTTTCATTTCATCTTATGCAGTTACTTCTGTACAATTCAACCCCATAGATGAACGGTATTTCATCAGTGGTTCTATAGATGGGAAAGTACGCATTTGGGATACTTCTGATTGCCATGTAGTGGATTGGATTGATATAAAAGAGATAGTAAGTGCAGTTTGCTATCAACCTGATGGGAAGGTATGTTTAATCCTTCATTTTAGTCCTTTTGACCAAAACCTTTTTGTTTTACACGATGTTACATTTTCGTTTGTTCTTGCAGGAGATAGTGGTTGGTTGCTTTACGGGAATCTGTCGATTCTACCGTGTGTTAGGTATTTTCATGTTCTATTAGTCTTTTCCAATTATTGCACACACTGTGTGCTGCTGCATCTCATGTCTAAATTATTTCCTTTTAAATAGATTCTTCCTATCCAGGTTTATCACTACTATTCCCACAAATTTGGCCACATTATATATATCTGCAGTAGTTAAAAAATTTAGCCATGTTTTTGTGTATGTGTGTATGTCTACACATTCACATGTGTTAAAAGCTTCTTTAAGGCAACATGTGGGTTATTTCAATTGGTGTAGCGTGCACTATCAGGGTAGTCAGTGATATTTCATTTCAAGGTGACACCCCTTGAAAATTCTTGAGGTTAGAGGTGTGGCGATCAAAGTAAGACAATAACTATTAAAAAAAGGAAATACATATATAACTTGACAATGATGATTAATTCATTCAACTAGATGATAATGTAATCAAATTCTATACAAACTATTATAATGAATAAAAAAGTATGACATCAATGTCAGCGTACATTTCAATTGAGAACTTTCTTTTAGTCAGTTTCATACTATGTGATATTAGATATTTAAAATTTCTAATAAAGAAAGAGAATTTTAGTATTATCTATGATTTTCTTTTGCATGTGTGTAGATAGAAAATGTGAACAAGATGAATAAGAAAATTTTCTATGAATTTAGGAATAAGAAATCAACAAACATTTATGTTTGCATGAAAAATTGAAAGAAAATGAAAACAAAAAGATGAAGAAGAGGATATGAAAGTATTGGAGAAGAAAAAGAGCAAGAAAGTAGCATCTAGGAATCAAAATGAAAAACAAAAATGTAGAACGCAACATAGAGATAAAACACTAAAGAAAAAGTATCACATTGCAATAAGTTATCGAGGAAATGAGGTGACCAAGGTGTATCAAAGATACCAAAGGTGATTACCTGATTGAATCCGTCTTCCAAGAGATTGGCCCAATGTAGCAAGGTTGCTCCCCTTTTGCAACATGTTGACCTACAATGATAGCTTTGTCTGCCATGTAGGATAAAATAGTCCTATATTGAAAGAAATGTGGTGCACCTAGGATTTTAGAACATTTGTGAGTCTTTCTCTACAAATTAATTGATTTTAGTAATGTAAAATTCATATGATATTAGAGTCAGTCACGCATGTTATACGTAAGATGTTTGTAATGTACTTCACTAAAGGACTCATAAGTAGGAAGGTGTGTTGGGAAATTAATAAGTGAAATTAAAACCTTTATATTACTTGTGAGTTATTTTTCAGTGGCCAATTGATTTCAATGAAGTGAATCTCATCAAATCATTGTCAAACTTAAACCACAAATAAGAAGAGCAATGAGTTTAATCCATGCTCTATTATTATGGGATAAAGGAATCTTTAGAAAAAAAAATTCTAATGTAATGTTAAGCAAATGTGAATGAATTGTCATGTTATTCTGCATCTTCCCATAATAATGAATTGTCTACCATGTGTAGTGGAAATTGATAGCATTCAACTTTACAATAAATGTTGATAAATTCTGTGATTGTAGTCCTATATGTGAGAATCCTCTTTATTAATTTATTTTAGTGTGTTATGATGGCATCACAGCAATTTTCATTCTATGTTTATATCAATTAAGCACGTACTTACTGGATATTCCATTATCTTGTTATTTTGTTGAATGAGTCATCTTATATATTTTCTATCGCAGAAGACTATCAGCTCCAGCTTGGCGGTCAGATTTGTTTACCCGGGAAGAAAAAGTCCCCATGCAAGCGGATAACGGGATTTCAGGTTCAGATCAAATGATTTGCGTAATTTTTGGCCCTTGCACCGAAATGGTCAAGTCACTGATGTTTTTAATTTCCAGTTTTCTCCCAACGATCCTCAAAAGCTGATGGTCACATCTGCAGACTCACAGATCGTAATTTTTGATCGGTTCGATGTTGTTTGCAAATACAAGGGTAACTTACTCTTCCGTGAAATCATTCCAGCATTTTTTTTTGAATCCGTGTATTACATATATATATTTCTGTGGGGTGGGGGTGTGGGGGAAACTAAGAATAATATTTGTTGCGTATGTTTTTCAGGTCTCCGAAATACAGGGTGTCAGACATCTGCATCGTTCACTTCGGATGGAAGGCATATTGTTTCTGCAAGTGAAGACTCTAATGTTTATATTTGGAAACACGTCGGCCGGGGGAGCTGCAGAAGAACGAATCAAACAAAGCGACATGTTCGGTCGTGGGAGCGGTTCTTCTCCAGCACGGTGTCGGTTGCGATACCTTGGATGAAATGTGAAAATGAGATGGGGATAACATCGGAAAAGGGTTTAACATCGCAGCAGGTGTTGAGGAAACTGGTTGGTGGCAATCATGAAAGCCGGGAGGGATGGCGCGGGGGTGGTTTTAGTTTGAGCCCCGGGTTCTTGTCGGAGTATCTGTCCAAGGGATGTGCAACCTGGCCGGAGGAGAAGCTTTTGACGTCGGCGGCGGCGGCGGCACCGCCCGCACTGGGCAAATCTCAGTACGAGTTTTTGAGGAGCTGCAGCCGGAACATGGTGGCATCCCCCCATGCGTGGGGTCGGGTGATCGTGACGGCGGGATGGGATGGACGGATCAGATCGTTCTGTAATTATGGACTACCTACTGGGAAATGAGGAGCAAACGGAGGATGGCCTCCATGAGCGGTGGAGGCCGGGAATGGTAGGTAGGTCGTAGGTGGTGGTGGTGCGTGCCATCGCCACCGCATTGTTTGTTGTAAATTTGTGTGGTTCAAAGGAAGGCAGGAAGGAAAGCAGGCAGGCTTTTGGGTTGGTCCGACTGGTCTGGCCCAAATTTCGGCGGCAAATGCAATTTTTGTTTTTTTCTTAAAAGAGAAGGAATGAGAGTCACTGGCAGGCTCAGTGATCGACAATCAATTACTTTGTGATCATCGTTAACGTCGTAGTTGGATGGTTATGACAATTTTTTTAGAATGTAAAATTTAAAATTTAAATCTTTATTAAATATAAGCTCACTGTACTACATCTTTTCACAGTTATATGCTTCTTAATTTTGGCATTCCCCCCCCACCTTTTTCTTTAAAACAAGTAGTATTGTGTTGTGAGACAGACAAGGCCATCTATCTGATCACGCGAAACAGATGCTGCGGCAGCGTTGGAACGGCTCTGCTCCGATCCTCGGGCCTCGGGCCGCCGCCTCATTCAATGGACAAACTCATCTCAGCTCCTCTCCTCTCCTCTCCTCTCCTCTCCTCTCCTCTCCTCTCCTCCTCCTTCAAAAATTTTCATAATTAGCAATCAATGATAATAAGAAGGAAAGCGGACGGACACAAACCGTGGGAGCAGCGGGAACAAGGACTCCTCCTCTGGGCTCTGCCGTGTCTCCCAGGCAAAGCATCTTGCCTCAATGAGCATCTCATTCCAGAGGAAGCAGGCGGCATCTCATCCCAGAGGAAGGTGCGTGGAATGATGGAATGGAATACTCATTTGAGCAAGAGGCGTTTCCATGGGAGAAAGGGAGCGACCAGGCCAGGCCTTCCGTAACGCGAGGTGCGGGTTGGGGGGCAGTGCACCCTGCTGCTTCTTATACGTGCGCGCGCTCCGCGTTCATCACCTACCACTGCCCATATTTGATGGTTGGTTGCACCCCCGCCGACGGTGACGGAACAAAAATGCGGTGGTTAGCATAGCATGTGACAGCAGCGCAGAAGACAGAGAGAAAAGAGAGAGAGAGGCCAAAAAGTAGTAAACCAAAAAAGCTTCATGTGTCGGCCTACTTGATCCACCGGTCAATTCCTTCCCACAATTTCTGGCATTAGCGGAAGAAAGTAAAGTAGAGTGGAGTGGAGTAAAGCTGAGCTGCAACCACCGTTCGCTTCCAACATTTTTACTGTTGCAATTTGACGCACCAAACTTTTAACTCAATTTCCAATTGCGTAAATCAAACCCTAATCACACGTTTCGTTTCACCACGTGGATTACGCTTATCAAGCCCTCTCTACCTCGGGATTGGGTTGGGATGTGTGCTCGCCCGCCCCAGCCCCAGCCCCCTTCATGCCCTTCCGCTTCGCCGAGTTCGGGCGGGGCGCTGAAGCCCCACGGCCGTCCCCCTCCCACCCATCTCTGTCCACCCCTTTCCCCCCCATCCGCCCCCCTCCCGTCAACAACAGGAGGAGAGAGAGCCGTCTCTTCCCCGCCATATCTGGGAAGCAATCGGAAAGGCCCCGTCGGAACGAGACTAAGCGCCGCTTGTCTCGCATGCTCAGGACGGAAGCCGCCGTTCTGGCGGTGGAGAGGAAGGCCACCTCCGCCAAGTCCACGCGGCTCTGGCCCAGCGCTGTCTTGCAAGCATTGGACGACGCCATTTCCGGTGATCGGTGGGATTCTGCACTCAAGGTTCTTCGCTCTTTCGTAACACACTTCCCTTCCCCCGCATTTTCCTCTATCATCATTCCGAATGTTGATGCTTTTGTCAATACCTTTTTTGCATTCCCATCGTTTGAGTTAAGTTGATTGTTAGCGGCGGTCTGGACCTAACACACTTCGGGAATGTGGTAGCACCGCTTCACTTCTGTGAATCGGCTTCATTGCTTGTCACTTGTCGGTATTAATTTTAAGAACTAACCCTATTCTTCTCTATATTACACCTCTGGGTACAGATTCTTGTATACTTCTGGGTAGTTTTGTTCTCCTTATCTCCTGAAACAAGTCGGGATACTAATTACAAATTTCAAGAAATTGTAATACGACCTTTCAGCATAGCTCGTGAACCAGGAATTGTTGAATATTTTTTTTCTTGAACGTTTTTTGGGTTGGTAAAATCTTAATCTTGTTGAGTGCCTGGCAGACGTACATTTTATTGATTTTGTTTTGAACTTTTCTATTTAGATTTTTGGGCTACTCCGTAGACAACACTGGTACAGTCCAAAATGTCAAACATATGCCAGGCTCTTGGCAATGCTTGGAAGGTGCAGGCAACCTGCACACGCAAGCACACTCTTTCAGACCATGCTCTCCGAAGGTCTCAGGCCAACTGTTGAAGTTTACTCATCACTTGTAGGTGCATACGGCCACAGTGGTCTCTTGAATAAGGCATTTCAAACCATTGATGAAATGAAGTCAGTTTCTGATTGCAAGCCTGATGCATACACATACAC
The DNA here is from genome assembly GCA_024699675.1 of Amphibolis antarctica. NCBI lineage: Eukaryota > Viridiplantae > Streptophyta > Magnoliopsida > Alismatales > Cymodoceaceae > Amphibolis > Amphibolis antarctica. Next base: position 17,327 of record JAMKPZ010000214.1, read on the forward strand.
AATTCTCATCAACTGTTGTAGCAAACTACGTCACTTTGATCTCGTCAATAAGCTTCTTAATGAAATGTCATTTTTTGGTATCGAGTGCAGCTCTGTCACTTACAATACCATCATAGATGGATTTGGCAAGGCTGGCATGCTTGAAGAAATGGAAAATTCTGTTTATGATATGCTTGAAACTGGTAATTGCCTTCCAGACGTGCTCACATTAAATTCCATCGTCTGGGCTTATGGAAACTGTGGACTGATAGATAAAATGGAAAAATGGTGTGATGAATTTCAACACATGGGTATTGAGCCAGATGTCCGGACTTTTAATATATTGATAAAATCATATGGTAGGGCTGGTATATATCAGAAAATGAGTTTGGTTATGGATTTTATAAGAAAAAGAAGCTTCTCTCCAACAACTGTTACGTATAATCTACTGATTGAAAGTTTTGGTAAAGTGGGAAACATTGAAGAAATGGAGTCGTATTTTAAACAAATGAAGTTTCAAGGAATTAAGCCTAATTCTATTACTTATTGTTCACTTATCAACTCGTACAGCAAAGCTGGAGTGCTTGATAAAGTTTCTATGATTATGAGGCAAGTAGAAAATTCTGATGTCTTTTTGGATACACCATTTTTTAACTGTGTTATAAATGCATATGGCCAGGCTGGCCATGTTGAAACTATGAAGGAAGTGTTCTTGCTGATGAAGGAAAGAAAATGCTGTCCCGATGCTATCACCTTTTTGACCATGATCCACGCCTATAATTGTCTAGGCATGACTGAGGCTGCCAAGGAATTGGGAATAAAGATGTGTGAATTGAAAATGAGTATTGAAGCAGGTTTGTGTCGTATCTGCAAATCATTATGGTATTACACGTCTCTATGCTTTTCTTATTTCATGCATATTTAACATATTTTTGTTAATCTACTTCAATTTCTAGAATGATGTCTCTGATGCATAAGCGGCACCATTGTCAATGAGGCAAGCAAGCACGGCCTTTGATTTTTTGTGTGCAAATATGGGAATATCTCTTCAACTCGTGGTCAATATTCATCAGATGGTTAGCCCCCCGCCCTATCCAGTTATCATTTATAAATTTTAACATTATGCTTTGTTAGTTTCATTTATTGGATGTAGCTGGAATGTCTAGAGAAAAAATCCTTTTGTTTTGCGGAAAGAAATGAAAACTGGTGGGATTCGGTGGTCCAAAGACAATTAGCTAACTGGCCTAACAATGGACGGTGTTTTTGGTCTTTCCTTCTCTCACAAAGTCCATAAGAAAAGAATGTTTTGTATTTGATTTTAGGTAAAAAAAAACTATTAATATCAAAAACCTGCTCTTTATTACATGTTCATGTTCATGTTCAGAATAAAGGATTGTCAAATTTTTACAATTGACTGCCTACCTAATGTTAATCTTTCTCCTTTATCTAAGTTTGGGACCAGTTGTGTAGGGGTTAACTTTGACAAGTGGAGTTAAACAAATTATTCAGGGAGACCAGCTGTCTACCTTCTGCATCATTTGGCTGTGTAGACCGTAGAGCTTCTTTATCCCGGCTTGTTTTATTCATGTAGTTAACCCCATTAGTGAAATTGTAGCACAGGTGGTTGTTTTTTATTATTTGTTATTATTGTTATTGGCAACAAACGATAAATGCAGATAATTATTATGAATTTATGATTTTTTGCCCATAATTTCATTACAACATTATCTGCCTTTTAGTTTTTTAGCAATGACCTCCCTGAATATATTTAAATGCAGATTGGGAAATCACCTTTGCTTCGATGAGTTACGTTTAACATACGACCGAGAGTTGCCTTTGTTCGAAATGGCCACGTTGTTGCTGCCAGACCATGTAACTGGTTTACCGTAGAGGTGTAGATGCTATCGATCACTCCAGTTTGAATGTTGACGAACATGGTGTTGTTGTAATCGGTAATTATAAAAACCAGCCTGCAGCCAACCGCTCTCAATTGAAAACCCTTGTTCCCGACGCTGAAAACCTGTACTTTTTTTCCCTCACTTCATTCTGTACTTTTTTTACCTTTTCCTTGTAAATACTCCCACCTTCTCATTTATTTACACGACTTTCCACTATCCTCTCCACTCTATTACATTCTCATAGTCAAATAAACATTGTTGTAAAAATGGAAAAGCAGCTGTTTAATGTTTTTCATCCATACCTCCGTGTTGCCTCCCATTCCAGGGGATCACAAACTCATTTGCTTCCACTCATGATCCGTTTCTATTAAAATTGTGCGAATCAAACATTTTCTATGAATGCAACCAAACATTAATGAACCATTCAGTCTCTTCACATCAGTAATACTACAAACCAGATTTTTTTACAGACGAAGTCTGCAAAAAACCTTCGCTGGAATTTTGATTTGTTACAGCTTAGTTACCAAGTGACGGGTCGAATGCCACACAGCACACAGCCCTCCTTGATGTTTAATTTTAGCGTACAAGTGGATCTAAACCTGATGCGAATGCAAGAAAGCAAGACCATATTAGAAATTGAATTGAAAAATACATAGGCAAACAGGTTACGTAAATGACCGTGCAATTAGGGGCCTTGTCAAGGTGATTAGGGAAACTTAATTTATCGTTTCAGCAGCTTGTAGGAAGGGATGTCCTCCAGGCGTTGTATGTCTTCTAACAAGAGCTCCCTTTCCAATTGACGACGTGTGGATTTCATGACCGTCTGAAATAGCAAACGAAATAAGAAATCAACTACAACAGCAGCGCGAGGTTCCTAGTCTCATAAAGTATATAGTTCCGTGAAAACTGGGAATACGTTGAAGTCCATGTAGGTGGCACGTAGCGCAAGCCATTGATGATCCATCAGCTTGAAAGTAATGCAGTATAGCAAATCAAATGCTCTCTCGTTTTCTGAAAAGAAATGTTCGTTAAATACAAGTAATTTTTTCTCCTACGCAGGAAAAAGCCAGCAGCATCTTCAAACCTGAAAGTAATTTCACAAAGACCGCACCTGTCATGGTACGTGGTTTGACTGCAAATTCATAATACAAAGTGCGTTATAGAATCTAGTGAAATAGTTTACAAAATGTTAATCTTTTAGGTTCTTTGGGTCAGTTAACATCGGTAAGAATTAATATGAAAGGATGATGAGCCAATCTGGGCTGCTATTAGCATAGTGCTTAGGTTCAGTAAAACTAAAAAGTAGAATACATGGAACTTTCGGAATTTTCCAAACCTGATTGTAGATCAAGCATTTGAATGAGCATGAATGTTATGTTTACCCCTGCTACTGCGAATGGATACTCCCACATTGCACGTTTACCTTCTTGTTTATGAAGAAGATCTTGAAAGGATTTCTACATGGAAGATAAGTTAACCAACAATAAGCAAATTGAAGTAAAAATTAGATGAACTTTGACAGACAGAAATATAAGTCACGATGGTAGAATGATTACACTGTTGAACCTATTGGAGATCTTGCCTCATCAATGGCAATTTCAGTATTATATAATAAAGAGCAAACCAAGTACGTGAAAATCCTAATATGGGGTCTAGAGAGAGTCTGATGATACACAAGCTTACCTCCAAAACTAAAAATATTGCTTGTCAGAATTCAAATCCAAAACGTTTAGGTTGCAACAGAACAAAATCTTAACATTGTAACAAAGCATTTTTCATAAAACTAATAAACTCAAAATTTTGAATGATGTTTCCTTGACACGTGCAAGATTTTAAAACTCCTTTGACAATAGTAGAGTGATACTTCATTCCATCATTGTGCAAAGTCAGCATGATTTTGTATAAAAAATGCAAGCCCCTTTGCAAGTGTTTGTGAGCTCAGCACACTAAGATGGCTTACCTCTTTACACTATTTAGCAATTTAAAAATAAATAATATAAATTATTATGCATATTTATTATTCATGATTGATCACAACAGTTTACTGCAAGCCAGTTAACTGAAAATGGGAAAGTTTTATTTCTGCCAATTAATGATTTTTGAAAGACATCCCCCGCAAGACAAACTAAGGTTTATGGACAATGCTTTATGATGTATCATCGTGATCAAAGGAAACAATAAGAGATTAAAAGCCATTGTTTTGGAACTAGAATTTTCTGAAAAAGGCAGACCTCCATAAAAATTATCTTAAATAAAAAAAATTACGCTAACATAAAAGACAGAAATTTTCAAAAAAAAAAAGGGACGGAAAAAGCGAAGATAGAAATATACTGGAAATGCCCTTGCAAAGAACAGTAAATTTTCCAGTGATATGAAACCACCACCCCTGCATGATACAACTCCGAATTAGGTAGAATTATTTATTGGAAAAGAAAGCAGTCTTTAGACAGAACCATGCACCTAAAGTCGGTAGACGGATCCTTCCCTTGCCAACCCATCTCTTTCCATTGCTCTGAGATTAGACCATGGAGTTCAACACGAGGGAAAGATGCATACCACAGATCAATAAGTGCTTCCTAAGATTTCATAATACAGAAAGCAAACATAATTTATCAATTTTCGAAGAAATAATCAGCCTTATGTTTGCTTAAATTTTACATATGAAACAGTCATTTATGCATGTTAAATGCAAGATATATGATAGATCCAGAGCACATTATTTAACTTGTAAATATTAACTATCCACAGTTAACAAAATTTAATTGAGCATTCGGAATCTCGGATAAATGGTGTTGATGTTTCAAGGGCCAAAGCAATTTATAACAATGAAATCCAAGAAAGACATTTTGTATCTTCAAGGCAAAATATTCGACAGTGACAGAGATAACTGGCATCACAATTTTTATCATTTTCATTTGTATATGGAATATAAGGACAAGTAATTTACATAAAACGAAACGATAAATTTGTTTACCAATGAAACAACTTATCACAGATGTACAAGTACAAAAAGAGATGCAACAAGCCAACAAAATGATGAGTCTCTTTATGGTTAAAACATAAAAAACTATAATTAATTTGTAGAAAAGGAGGTTAAAGAGCTCAAGTTAAAACATCTGAAATTAATTTCCTAAATGATTATTTCAAGCAAATCTTGTGAGACAAACAAAAGGATAATACCAAAAACAACGATGCATGAGCAGAAACAAGCACCACTCTTTTGGGTGAAGGGAAACTCTGTGCATACTTGTGTTGCTACATTGATGATGTACCATTTCTTATCTTATACAGAAGGAATCATTATATATGACAAAACAATGACCAAAGACTTGATAAATTTAAAATGTAGAAAAATATCAAACCCGATGGCAATTTTTCATTAAAAACTACCTGGTGTTCTGCTTTCGTGCCATCATATGGAATCTCTATGTGCCTCTGCAACCTGGTCAAGCATTCCTCCTGAAACCATACGATATGTTGCATAAGTGGTAAATGCGCTTAAGTCTAAGTTCAAGATAACATGCACTTTATCTTATAAAAAGCTACAGAACACATTCAAGAGTAAAAAAGGAAAGGAATTGGGTTTAAGTCCAAGCAATTCAGATCAGAGTGTGACCTGGATTGGTGTAAGATCAAATGATAAACGAGAACCATTGACTCTGCCATGAACACAAACACAAGAAAAACCTCTTCCAATCCATGTAACTGAACCAGTGACAATCTCAGCTGTAGGCATAAAGTAGAAACAAATAAAGCATCATTTTATGCATTAAAACACCAAGAATATTGTACATCAGAATAAAATTAAGAAAAGTAGCGTTAAAAAATCGAAAGAAATGGTAAACGACATTCACCTGGAAGTTTGAAAATTTTTCAGGCACGCCGATCACAATTATTAGAGTTCCTTGGAGGTAATAAGATCCCCTCAATTGTATTTTTCGTGATAAAAATATTGACGAGAATATGGTGAATACGAAGAGGAAATTTTCCTCAGATTTTGTTCTTAAACGGAAAGAATTCAGTCAAGGCAAATCACCTAGGCTAAATGCCTAATGATCTAAACGACCATAAGTTATAGAGAAATCTAATTCTTGTAGGAGAGATATGACAAATCAAACAAGAAGATAATATACATTCTACTTTTCACAAGTTGACTTCTCTTTGTACACACTCGATTGTCGTTTTATTTCCTTTCTACGTTCAAATCCTCTTCGTCGCGTTCTTCCTCTCTATGCAACCAGAGAATCAAAGTGGGCAAGCAAAAGAAATTCATATTTGCCAACCAAAGCATTGTCCGAAGAAGTTAAGACCAAATTTCCTCCCCCCACGTGGTTCCTACGAAACAATGTATTTCCAAACGAAACCGAGGAAATGATGCACGCAACAAAAGAGGAAATGGACGGAGAATAAAGCAAATGCAATGCACGAAGACGAGCGCTACAGAAGAAAAGTACGTCATTTGCGTGCATAGCATACCAGGCGATGAGTGGAAACCGCTGCTCCGGTCAAGGGTCTGCAGATCCCGCGTCACGGCCACGAACGATCCTCCGCTGCCGTCCATTTTCCCCCTTCAGACCATCCGGAAACGACCGCTAAAACCAGAAGAACGGAGAATTTGTTTCTTTTCTTTCTTTTTCTTTTTTCTTTTTTTTTTTAAAAAAAAAAAAAAAACTACGACCACTCGAAAGTCGAAAGCATCAAAAATAGACACAAACGGGAAGAGCAAAAAATGGACATCACTTACAGGCGACCTGAAACAAAGAATGCGCCCTCCTGCAGAAAGACTAGGGTTTCATTGGCGGGGAGACGAGATCTGGAAGATGGAAGGCGCGGGAAGAGGGTGGCGTGACGGGAATTGTAGTTTGTTCTCTACATGTTCGTTGGGGCTCGGTCCTTTTGGACACATTCGTGCGTGAATGGCAATATATTATTTATTCATCCCCATGGCCCATGGTTTTTGATGACCACGTATGTGTCGACTTTTGACGGTCACAGCAACCACCTCTCCGTAGTCTCTCTCTCTCTCTCTCTCTCTCTCTTGTTATTATTACTGTTATCATTGGTAATATTTCCGAGAGAAGAATGTGGCCAAATCAGATCACCGACCGATAAGGCTATCCACACCACATGATGTAGACGGCACGCGTATATATACATGACCTCCTCGCTAGCTTGATTGCTTCCGACAGTAATCACGATCAGATTGGAAGGAGAAGACCGCTCGGCAAGGTTTGTACGCACAAATTCTGGTATGCGTAACAGATCTGTGAATGTCCACAAGAAATCACATAAATGAATGCAACAGAGGAAAGCGTGATGCTTTCGTTGGTAGCGACTGCTCATCCACTCCCACGCTAGGTTTGGCGGTTGGTTTGGACCCTGGCTGGAAATAAGGAGTAAGCGTAGAGGTTGGACGGAAGGAATGATTATACCGAGAAAAATAATAATTTTGATGATTGAAAAATAAATTAAAAAATATATAAATGTGTTAAAAGTACTTTTAATAAAATTAAAAGTACTTCTAAAAGTTATTAAAACCAAGAGAAAAAGTAAATGATGTCATGATACAGTAATTTCTCAGAGAAGTGACATTTGAAAAAAGAAGTGTAATTCATGAATTATATTTGTTTACCAGAAAAAGTACTTTTTGCGAAGTTTAAATTCTACGGATTTGCTTTTATTAAATGTGATGAAATTAACGTTTGATGAGTTGTTTATTTTTGGTAATGATATTTTATTTTTAAATTTTTTATTATCAAGAATATTTTAAATTTTAAATTAAAAAAAAAATACAAAAATATATGTAAAAATACCTAAGAATACGTGTAGATAAATGTTTTGAAGGTGTATACATATTTTGAGCTGAAGAGAAGTAAAGAAGCATGAGGAGGTGCATGAAAATAAAAGTCAAAACAAAGAAACGGCAGGAAACATACAAAAAGCAAAGTGAAGCCCACAGCCAACTAAAGAGCTGAAAGCTAATTGATTGAATATATCTTATTACACCACCTTAGGTTACGAGACAAAAGTAGATATAAGAAGACAAAAACGCATTTATTATAAACAAAACATTCGGCACAATGGAAACAAAACGTTCACAAATATTCTCACGATCTTAATTCCCATTGTAGAATTAATTATGTTGTTGGAACCTTAAACCTCCATATACGATCAATCAGTCGATAGAAATTTTTTGGTGTACCATAAATTTTTCATTTTCAGATTTTTAATAGATGAGAAAAAAAAATTTAGATTTTCATGAAGCACAAACATCCTGTTAATTACAAAGCAGATTATAAAATATCTACTAAAAAAGTAATATCTCTGTTAATCATGAAATCTTTAATTTTAATGTGATATAATCTATATCCCTTTTGACCAAAGGGGATAGGTAACGAGCATACATTTTTTAGATTTAGACGAAAATTTATTTAAGGGATTCAAATCAATAGCATAACACAAAATAGTTTGAAAGAATTTTTTAGCCGAGGCAGAACAGTGGGGAGGTTCAAAGGAGTGAGTGCCAGCTGTTCGCCGGCTGGTGCAGGCCACGGCGGAGGTCACCATCTCGGAGTTCACGGAGATGAAGGGCAGAGATGAGCGGGAAGGCGTCCTGGCCTATTGGTCCGACGTCCTGCCCACTTCTCTGCCCTCTGCTACGTTCAGGTCGGATCCTGGGAGGGGCAAGGCAGGAGGGTAGCGGTGGGCCGAGGGTGGTGGGTCTGGATGCTCTGGGATCGCTGGAGGAAGGGCTGGCGTTGGGGGGAGGGCGGCGCCGGCGCCGGCGCGGCCACGCACGTGTCCTACCACGTCCAATCCAGGCAAGGGGTTGCGCTCGTACATGTTCGGGACGGACCCGCATTGATTGCCGTCGCCGTTCCGACAGGCAACCAAAAGACTCACTAATCGATCGATCAATTAATCAATCAATTATTACGAACGTACCGTACACCATCCAATTTGTTTTCCGTGGAAAAGAACCCGTACGTCCTGTCCTCCCTCCACCGGCGATGCTTGTGTTCTCTTCGGGAAAAAATCAAGTCGAATGCCCAGTGTTTGCAGCATACGAATCTGCTTGCTTGATTTAAATGAAGTCCAAGGTTGCATCTTTATCTATTTGCTTAATTATTCCATAAATATCTACCTTCGTCTTTGCATCTTTGATCTTAACTCGGTGAGGATGGTGTTGATGTCCACCAAATAATCCTGTGGGCATGTGGATCGCGCTGAAGTGGATGACGACACGCGAAAAAGAAATCGAAGATCGAAGAGTTGGCTCTGATTCAAATTAACCCCGAAAATATGAGTTTTCAATTAATAACGTATATACGTGGATGTATAACATGTATTCGTCAAAAAAAATTATAATATGATAAAAATTTATATAATTTATATAGTAATAATGAATTTAAAAATAATTTCAAGAATTTAGTTATTTCTTTCTCCGTACATACATATGAAAAAAAATCTTCCGCTTTTCCGCGGATGGTCGAACTGCGGGTCGCGCTTTCGCCTCCGATGGAGTCATCTGTCGCCGCCACTCCTGCAACCGGTGGCGGCGGTCACCGTGAGGAATCGAGAGGCGACATGGATTGGCGGATGGAGAATCCCTTCAGCCTCAAGGTTGCACAGGTTTTCACTGGTTTCGGCGTCGGCTGCGGGATTGGTATCGGCGTCGGTCGGCCCATCTATTTAGGCATGTGCCTACAAACGTCTACGGTTCTCTTATCTTCGATCCTCTCCGTTCGCGCCGTTCGCTTAATAGCCGTCAAGATGGGTCGTTGCATTTGTTCTCACCCATTTCGTTTGGTTGAGTTATTTTGTTATCTTCATATACCGCAGCATTTGTGGCTAATTTTTTCTTTCCTCACAAAGCGTCTCTTTCAGATGGTTCGATGGCTTCAAATTTGCCTTTTTTTTTGGTTGGTAATATTGTTCTGTATGGTTGTCGATCGAGGTGGAAGATGTAACAACTCTCTTGTTATGCTTTTCTAGTGTGAAAGGGTGGTCTGTTGATTTTATTTAACGGACGAATTCAATCCGTATTCCACAAAATGCAATGTTTACCTGTTAACCATCCATTTATATTAGTCTATTATGCTTCGTTTTGTTTTCCCGGTGTTTCTTAAGTTAGGAACTTCGACATTTTCTTTTTTGTTGCCAATCGTAATGATTCCGATCTGTCTGTTGAAGACTTCTAGCTCATGATCACTTGGGCTTCTTGATCAGGTGCAATACCAGCTTTACAGCAGGTACTTAGTGCCACTAGAGGAGCGACAGATGTTTTATCTGGTGCTGGGAGGCACGTTAATATCTCTGTGAGTGTTTCTCTTGGTCTTCTAATGTCAGCATTGTTGTTACAATTTCTTTTATCAATAAAATATTCTTCTACTTTCTTGTATTTGGGGTTTGACTTAATGATCTTGTTTTCTGTTAAATCAGTTGAGGAAGGTAGGAGTTAAAGGTCTTGAAGCAGGTGTTGGATGTGGTATTGGTTTTGGCCACGGTTTTGGAGTTGGTATGCTTTCGAATTTTGTCTATTGTATGATGCCCATTTGATCATATCACTTTTTTCAGTTGTTCAATGGCCATAATCTTTTTTGCGTACAAAACATATCATCTATTTGCACACCTTTTCTTCAAATTGTGCCAAAAACTTTGGGAATTTAAGGTTTTTGCATGCTTGATACTTGATAAGAGATTTTGTAAGTGAAGGATCAAATGCATTTGGCATTGTAAGAAGAACAGTGTGGTAAGTGTTCCCATTAACCTAAATGAAAAACATAAAATGCTTATAACTAAGGAAAAAACGGTGAACTGTTGACATTTCCACAGTAAGAAATGCTCATAACACATAATGGACAACTTTTCTCTTAATATGAAATGGATAATTATTCTATGGAGCTCATAGCATTAAGAACTAAGCTTCTGTTATAAAGAAAGCTCATAGCTCAGTTTTTTGGCCACGTATATTGCTTCCTACATAATTAACAAAAGCTTAAATTTTTTATAACTGAACTTCTTTTGCTGATAACAATATGGAAATCATAAATATCAAATCATAAATAAAATATTCAACACAAACAAGCCAAAGAATAGTCACTTGTTTTTAGTTAGATAATAATAAATATGAATTCTACTATTTTCCCCTTCACAAGTTAGGGACCTAGTATTCTCAGAGAAATTGTCTATTAAATACTACAAGGGAATAAAAGAGAAGTATATGGAAACCTAAAATTTTTTCTAAACTCACTAAATCAATTTAAATAACGTGCAATGGAAAATAATAGAAAATCTGGAGTGTTATAATATCATGATCATTGTTATACTATATAATAAATCACAAAAGCATAATTACTAAATTAAAAAAAAGCATAATTACTATGTAATCAAAGTTAAAAAGTGGAGTGGACTTTGGCTTAGCTTTGTTGCAATTAAGCATAAATGGAAAATTTGTAGAAGGTGGTGCATTGATCTGTGTGTCACTTTATCCTAGTCCGAGAATTTGGACTACCCGAGTATAGTTTATACTTCTATCAAAATATCAGGAAACATCTTGAACTTGAACTTTGGTAAAAATGTAAGGGAAACACTAACTTTATGGAAATCCATGGAAATGGTCAATACGTTTCTAAATTATGGTTTCAAACTTTAAAATAAGGCAAAGAAGTACTAATCTACGTCTTAAACCATTTAGATCAATTTTCTAAACATGTATCACATTAAAATACAGGTTAGCATCAAAAAAAGAAAGGAAAGGTATAAGATCTGTTTGTTATTGGTTATATGACCAATTGTTGAAATGATATAAAGTTTTATATATATCTACTTGAAATATTTAGCAAGTAAACAAAATAAGAAATGATGGATTTGCAAACTCCAACCACAGCTACCAATGACAACATTGGCCACCTTAAGGCTGTGCCACTACCCTAAGTAAGAGTAGCAAACCGGAAATAGCACCACCAGGTACCAGCAATACTGGGTCTCCAGGAACTGGAACAAAAAGGGGGAAGAATCTGGAAAAAAGGGTTGCTCAGCCTTTTTAGAGACAATGTCAATAATCCAGCACAAAGTCATTGCAAGAATGACATTGAGTTGAAATGCACCAACACATCTGATATTTCTCGCTTTGTGATTTACACCCATAATTTGTGTTGACCTGGGCCAATTCTGATGACATGTAGATGCTTGGTACTATGTTTAAGCCATGCTTGGGCAGACTTCTTCTTTTGGGCTCAGAGATTTGGTCTCTGTCGTGGAATAATATCTGTTCTGTCCTGTGCTCAGAGACTTGGGAAATCATGATATCTCAACATTCTGCTAGATGTGACCTGAATTTATTGGCAGCATGATAATTTTGCTGAAACATTTGTTGGTGCATGTTTTGTCATTATCCTTTTTAAATTTGAACAAATTTTTTGATCTGGAAATACTGTCCTTGTGTGCTATGAAGGAAGACACTTAAAATTAAGGGTATGGAAATTTTATTTCCATCCATTTGTTAATTTTGTGGAATATAGACTTGTCCCATCTGTTCCATTTTCCTAAAAGGATTATTTCTACTTTAAATGAGTAATAGTAGCAGTTCACTACTTTTGAATCCAATGTTTGCTGCAATCATTTGAAGTGTATTCTTCTTTATTCATCACGACAGGCATTGCCATAAAACCTAGTGCGATTCAAAGGGTTCAGCATTGCGTTGGAGTAGGTGCTTTTCTTGATTATGAAACTTTTGTATAAAATACGTTTTTTTATTCTTATAAACTTGGCGTTGTTTTAGCAAACATTAGGAAAGATTGCGAACAATATAGGATTGGGAAATAGTATCTCTTCCCTCCAGCGTGCCATCCTTGCTTCTCCAGAAAGCAGCATATATGCACAAAGAGGAACTTCTGATAAAGTTGCACAACCGTCTGCCGAAAATCCCTTTCAACTGACAACAAAAACCACTGGAGATTCACAGACATCTTTAGAAACTGAGCAAGGCTTACTTCCAGAGTCCAGAAAAATGTTTGATTTAAAAGAAGCTTCATCAGAAATGTCTGTTGTCAATCATTCTGAAAAGGTTGTACACAGTTTTCCGAAGAATCCAGCTTTGGAAGATGAAAAGCAAATGGAGATTCATCATTTGGTACGCACTTGGTTATTAGAGCCTTTTTCTTTCTTTCTTTTGTTTGGCAATCCCCTTCATAAATGTGTTATTTGGTAGTGTGTGCTGTTTTTTGAATCTTTTGTGTGTGTGTGTGTGTGTGTAATTCCCAACCATTGAATTGTGGAGTTGTTCACGTTTGTTTTATGTATGTTCTGGGAACATGGTAAAGTGTATGGATGTTCATCCTCGAAGTTTGTCATTGTTTCTTTGACTCCATTGTTTTGATTACCTGCCTAAACTTTATTTTTTCATGAATTTGTTTTGCAGGCTAAAAAATTGAGATCGGAAAACAACATGCTACAAGTGGTGAGGATCCAAACCCTTCTTTGCATGGATAAAGAATTACATACAGTTTATGGAAATACCATACTTTCTCAATAATAGCATAAATTTGTTGTTTATAATCTTGTTTCTATTGGATTGTACATGATAGTATCAATAACCCACCCATTGGTGGTGGTTCTGCTTTTATTCATTCTTGTCAAAGTTGTAGGCGGCTGAATTTGAAATCTATTTTGCGCATATCAATATTTTATTTTCGAAATTTGATGTCTAAAAGAGTTTCAGGCATGCCCCCACTTAAATCTAAATCATACTTGAATATCCACCCAGTACTGTAATGTGCACGTCATTTATTCCTTGTGGTACACCAGTTATTGGATTGAAATAACAAAATCCCGGTTTCAGTTGCTGAGCCATCAAAGAATAATGGACAAGTTGGTGGAGGAGAATGAGAAGCTACGCCAGATACTGGTCGAAGACCTTAAAATTCCTCCGAGTAGACTGGAAACCAGCTCTTGGAATCGGAGTAGATCCGGTGACAGATGGTCCGACTCTTTTGAGTGGCGTCGAAGGAGATGACAGAGGGAGCGATGGCCGCGCATGGTGCTTGCCGCCTGCTCACAAGGGGTCATCGATCGGGTTTTCGGGAGAGGCAGCAGTGGCCGCGCATGGTGCCTTTTACTTGCCGCTTGCGACTTTTCAATTGAACCACACATGCGTATGCGTAATTTCAAGGCACTATTATTACCATTGGAAATGCTTGTGGACATGCCAAGCAGATTCGGGATTGAAGGATGTGTTGGTTTTTGAGGTGTCGTCTCCATCGATACCACCCACCAATGTTTCGATCGGCGGCGCTGCTGCGGTGTCGTCTATTACCCTGTATTTGGGTGTGCGGGAAGGTCGGACGTCGCTGCTGGTCTGGTCGACCGTCCCGATCATCGCCCTGCATTGTGACGACAATTATTAACGTGAGTTCGAAGGTTGTGTTTCCGTGACTCCATATGTCTCCATGGCATGAGCCGTACGTGGTGGGAGGAGGCATCAGCTGGGTGGTGGCTTGTTGAGCTTTTGCTTTCCCAACCGTCTCCGACGTGACATCGATCGTCTGCTTCTGCTTGCTCCCTCCACTCCTTCGCACCTTGTAAGACGTTTTATTTCTCCCATCGTGCGGTACGTGAAGCGTAGATAGCCAAGGAGTTGCAATGGCCGCCGCAGGCATCGTGATGGTCGTCTGTGCCCTCCTTGTTGCCGCTCCCGCGCAGGCTGCGGATCACATGGTGGGAGGCAGCTCGGGTTGGACCACCGGTGTGGACTACGACACGTGGGCCGCCGCCCAGGCGTTCGCTGCCGGGGATACGCTGAGTGAGTGGTTGCGTTGTTTCTCGTACGCGTCGTTTTAATTTCCAGGTCTCAGGGATTTCCGTTTCTACTTTCTTCCCCGTCGTTGTTTCTACAAAATTGCACGCGCAGCATTCAAGTACGGTAGCTTGCACTCGGTTTACCAAGTGAGCAAGTCGGCGTACGAGAGCTGCAGCACCAGCAACGCCATCGCGACGGACGGTTCGGGAGCCACCACGGTCAAACTCTCCCAACCCGCCACCACCTACTACTTCATATGCGGAACTCCAGGCCACTGTAGCGAAGGCATGAAGCTCTCCGTCACCACCGCCGCCGCTTCCTCGTCCTCCTCCCCCGCCTCCTCTTCCTCCAATTCACCTCCCACAACGGCGAACACCGTCCAGCCGTCGTCCTCCACGTCGCCCTCCGCCGCCGGTCTGGGGCTGGGCCTTTCCGCCCTACTACTGCTAGTCTGCTAGGCTGATGAAGAAGGGGCTGGGCCTTTCCGCCCTACTACTGCTAGTCTGCTAGGCTGATGAAGAAGGGGCTGGGTTAAGTTGTCGTGCACTTCTATTTTGTAACGTGACCACTATTTAATTTCATCAACTGCTGCCGGTTCGTGGTAATCGTTAAGGTAGTGTTTGTAATGGGGTGAAATTAAGTATACTGAGATCATACGTTTTTCGAGAATTTATACGTATAATTTTTGTACGTAAAATGTTGGATTTTTTAGATGTATTTATTACACATCATAGTTGTACATGATAAATCAAACCGATGGTAAAAAGGTATACAGTATATTATAAAATAAAGATTTATATACAAAAATTTATAAAACAATAATAGTATATGAAAGTTAAAAAAAGAAAAAAAAAATCTCTCTCCGGAGGTGCAACTTGTAATTAACCTACGTCCCTATCAATTTATTCTGAAAATTAAGACCAAAAACATTGATCGGTGAAGGCGAAGGCAGGCAGCAAATGCGGAAAGAGTGACATTTTGGTCAACAACCCACCAAACCTCAACACCGGTCCGCGGTTGGTTCGCCAACCGAACTTCGGCTACGACCCGACCCGATCCATCGTCTTCTTCTTAACTCATCGGACCGCATCCCCACGGCGACCGGGCGTGGAGTAGCTACACTGATCCATCACACCATGCCCGGCTTCCACTTCCCCATGCTCCTGCTGGTGTTGCTCGGCTTCGCCACCACGAGCACGGCGGCCACGTCCTACGCGGTGGGGGACGCCGCCGGTTGGGACATCAGCGCCGACCTTTCCTCCTGGCCCGCTGGGAAGACCTTCTACGTCGGCGACGTCCTCCGTAAGTGACACCACCGCACTCCCCCAATTTTGTACTTGGACAATCCCATCCCAGCTACGTGCGCACTGACACACATCCTCCCCCAGTCTTCCGCTACTCGTCCTACCACTCGCTGCACGAGGTGGACAAGGCCGGGTACGCCAACTGCTCCACGGCGCGCACCGTGGTGAGCGGCACCAACGGCAACACCAGCGTTGCGCTGACGTCACCCGGGGACAAGTACTTCATCTGTGGGGTGCTGCTGCACTGCCTGAGCGGGATGAAGCTCCACCTCAACACCAGCGTTGCTCTTCCAGCAGGCGCACCGGCCCCTCCAGCAGGCGCACCGGCCCCTCCCGCAGGCGCACCGGCCGTGCAGCAGGAGCAGCTGCGTCCTGCGGATGTGGGCGCTCCTGCAAGGAAGGGTAGTGGCGGCGGTGGTTTCCACCTCTCCGCTGCGCCAAGGGGTTTTGGGGCGATGGGTTGCTCCTGCTCCGTCCTGATGTTTTCCTTCTCCCTATTGGCTTCGTCTTTCTCTTGACCGCGACTCGATCGATCGAGCACCTACTTACCGATTGATTTGGTGAATCGCGCGCCAAAATGCACATGTATTCCGCCCAATCTTATTAATATATACATGTGCATTTATTTTCACAATGTTTACCGTGCATAAATATATACAACACCAATTAATTAATCGTCCACCGTACATGCAGGTACATCGTACAGAGAAGCCAGCGCGACTGGCGCCGTTGCTATTTTCGTTCAAATTAAGAATAGACGTGAATTACATTATATTGTATGCTGCGTGGAACGTACGTATATATAGATGCGTGAAATTAATTTCATAAATGCTTGCCATAAATTAACTAAACGAATGGGTGGTGCGTTTAATTTTGCCTGAAATCAAAATCATTGGTCTAATTAAACACCATTTGCTCTATTTTTCGTTAGTTTAAATAAATGGAAAAGTACGGCGACCACTTATCGATCGATTTTTGATTATTTTATTATTTAAATCATATTTTTATAAATTAAATTTATAAATCATTTTTAAATTTGATTTGATTTTTAGGATGTGATTTTACACACACACTCTCTCAATCTATATACACATATAAAAATATATTCGATAACCCACGTCGGGCCTTCTGCAGCCCGGATCTTCTGCTCCTCCGCTCCCTTTAGGGTTTCCTCGTGCTTACAAGGCGGAAGCAGGAAACCGCAGGTGCGATGGCTTTTCTTCTCCTCTTGGGAGCCCCTTCCTTCTAGTTCTTGCCCCTCTCTTTCTTCGTTGCCCGACCGTTAAAGAGTTTGGCTCGCCATCTAGGTGTTGCCCTCCCGTGAGTTTCTTCTTTGTTCGGGACGACCAATTGGTAGCGGCAAGCAATGAGGCCCGTGTTCTGTGGAAACATTGGCTACGACACCAGGCACTCGGACTTGGAACGGCTGTTCGGCAGTTACGGGAGGGTGGATCGCGTCGATATCAAGTCTGGTGAGTGAGTTTTTCGTGATCGGCACCCCTTGTTTTCTTCACTCTTGCCTCCGTGGCATGATGTAAATGTAAGATCTGATTCTTGCGCGGAACGCCTGGCGCGGCTCCTTTTCCATCGACAATTTTCATAACGTTCTATCGCAGCGGTTATTCCGGCCTTGATTTTTTTTTAAAAGGATATGTTGCCGGTTTTCTATTACTCCTCGGCGAATTGTACAGACTTTTTATCGGATTAGCCATCCGCATGCATGCTTTTAGGCTCATTCGGGATTTCTTTTTTGTCGTTCATCACTACGTGTAACTTGTATGGTTCTTTAAGAGCTAATCGCTTTTGGAACTATCAACCAAAAAGCAAGCTACCAAAACTTATCGGAATATATATTTTCATTATTCACTTTTTCTATATATTTTTTTAATATCCTCTCCTCCCTCTGTTTTCTAACCATGCTTCAATATTTACCGTTCCAGAGTGCAGGTATCCCCATCTGTCATTGTTTGGCATTTTGCGTTAGTTAACTTTCCAATCATGCTATTCGTTAATTTGTATGAAATCCTGACTTGTACATGTATGCGCCATTTTCTATATTTGACTATTGAATTATCCCTCCTCTAATGCAGCATTGATCACTTCCGCTAAAGTATCTTTCTATGGTTCTCTAATTTATATCATAGACAGAGATCTATTTGAGTGCATCTATTACTCTGTTTTTTACCATGCCTTCTGATTCTCGGGAAGATTTTTGTCGAATGAATGGGTTGTCGTGAGTAAAATTCATCATTATTGCCAATTTAAATATGTCGTATAATAGGACCTTGCTTTATCACCGCATGCCCATTTATTTTATTCCAAAGAGTCCATTCTTTCTTTGATGGAGCTACTATTTTAGTGAAAAAACCTTTTTCTATGGAATTCCGAGGAATTTTTTAAAGTAAGGTTGAGTTATATTTCATGAATGCGGTTTTTTTTATCTCAAAGTTGAATTAGGTATCTGATCTTTTAATTTTTGTGCTGTAAAATCTAAAATCATAGCAAGTATGAGTGATCGGAAGTTAAGGTGGTAAATTCATATGACTACTGAACCATCGTTGCACGCAGATCATGGTAATTTGTTTCCATTTGCGGGCAATGATACAGCTAAGAACAGTATCTTAATCGATATGCAGAAGAATTTCCATTTAAAGATTTCTTTTGACGCAGGAATTTCTAAGGGAAGCTGAGCTCTCTCTGGGCTCATTTTCGTGCAAAACCATCACTGTCAAGCAAACCACCTCCTTAGGTCATCCATCAACATTCTTCATGTCGTCCATTCAGCCATCGGTCTCTCACCCTTCATTGCCCAACATTGCCATGTGCTAAGCGTGATTACAGGGAACCATGCTATCCTGCCTTGCCTATTGAGAGTGGGTGTTATGAATGATGAAGCATGCTTGACAATAATTGGTGCTCTTCATGCCCCACATTCAACCACCAGTCTCTCGTCACATGTTGCCCAGTGTTGCCATTTGCTAAGCATGATTATCAAGGAACTTTGCTATCGGCCCATGCTTGTCGAACATCTACATTGTAAATGAGAAGCATGCCGGGCAATAAGAACACAGACCTGAACTTGGATTTAAGTTTTCTTTCTTCATGCTTTAGTTGATCATTTCAAGCCTCGAGATGGCTTCGCAGGTGCTGTATTTTTCCTTTTCCCCGAGATGGCAATATGTTGCAATGTTATAAGGGAACCCTTTGATAGGCTTCTTGCAGCAAATAGTTTCTTCTTCCATTTATTTAATTTATGTGGACTTTTGCAGGGTTTGCTTTCATATATTTTGAGGATGAACGAGATGCAGAGGATGCTATATATGGCCTTGACAATAGGCCATTTGGGCACGGCAAACGGAGGCTGTCAGTTGAGTGGGCTAGGGTAATAATTCCATGGATAGATTTTTTGTCATCTGTCCTTTCTCATTATTTGCACTTGGCATTAGAGTTGGTTTCCACACTTCATTTGCAGCATGCCGGTCGTGGTCCTCGTCTCCGTGATGGCTCCAGATCTGTTGTTAACACTAGGCCTACCAAGACCTTGTTTGTTATCAACTTCGATCCAATCAACACAAGGATTCATGACATTCAAAGACATTTTGAACTGTATGGAAATGTTCTTAATGTTCGCATCAGGCGGAATTTTGCTTTTGTCCAGTTTGAAACACAAGAGGAAGCCACAAAAGCATTGGAATTCACGAACATGAGGTTTGTTGTTTGTTAACTAAGCAATTTGTTCAAGGTTTTGTATTTTTGCCTAGATCTTTGATCGCTCTGGTCCAATGTAGTTTTCTAGTTTTTTTCAATAACTACCCTATTAGAATAACGATTTGGAATTCAAGCTTCTCTCGAAGTTATTTTGTTGAGAAATGGTTCGCGGGGTCTTTTTGTAGGTATAGATATTAACCTTACATTCATGGTCATATTTTTTGATTGCATGCATTTGTTGTCACATTGCAGCAAGATATTAGATAGAGTGGTTTCAGTTGAATATGCCTTCAGAGACGACGGAGATCGTAATGGGCGTGGTAATCCTCCAAGTCCACTTTTCCGTAGCCGGCCAAGTCCCGATTATGGGCGTGATCGCAGTCCAATATACGAAAAAAACAATGGTGTAGCTTATGACAGAAATCACAGTCCTGAGTATGGACGCTACCGAAGGTACCCCTCGATCGAAAGGACGATGTTAGCAATTTACTTGCCGTTTTGTTCTACAGTATTCTTTTTTAATTTTCGCTTATTTGCCGTTTTATGTCGGACAGCCGATCACCATTACGGACAGCTACGCGAAGGTCAAGGAGCTGAAGCTTTCCCTAAACTCTCTCCATAGACAAAAGCCGAAAATTGGATCTTGTTCTTCTTAGTTGCCTGTGTGGTCGTTGCGGATGTTACTCGTTATATGCTGTTATCTCGCATGTAAATCAAGGATCGTGTGGATTTGCGGCAGCAAATCTGCTCTGATGCGGCTAGCACTGTTGCATATGTGGACGATATTTGGTACCGTTATCTCGCATGTTGACTAGTTTGTCGCCCTTCCTTTCATCGGTGGTAAATCTTCGGCCGTTGTCAACAACAAATATTAGACGAAAGGCGAAGGCGACGCAAACACGAAATAATTCTGACATAACCATGTTATGATCATAGAGGATCGGCACACGGTGGTCGTCGGATGGAAAGAAAATTTACGAGCTTATTTTATCATTCACACAGGATGAAGTAGTGTCCGTCTCCTGGTGGATTGCCCTCTCGAGCCACCGCACGGCATCTTCGACGATCCCTGGGCTGAGGCGCACCATGAGCACGCAGAACTCGTTCTGGTCGAGCGCCCCGTCTCCATCCAGGTCCCCTTCCCTCACCATCTCCTCCGCCTCCTCCGCGGTCATCTCGCCCATCCCCAGCAGATGGCATTTCCTCCTCAGGCTCTCCCTCGTGATCTGCCCACTTCCCGGGTCGGCCAACATCCGGAACCCGGCGCACAGCTCGGCCATGAAGTCGCCCGCCCCCAGCTTCTCCGCCATGGTGGGCAGGAGGTCCTCGTACTCCGCCCACCGCGCGCCCTTGGAATCCGCCATCCCTAAACAGGTACTTCGATCCTTCGGAGTATATACGGAAGAGAATATAAAATGTGTACGTGATTGCGTGCCGACGATCGTGAGACGTGTGGACGTGGTTCGTGTCGGTGATGGATGGCATCGTGGTTTCTTGGAAGTTGTGTCGTCTGCTGCCATCGTGCAAGCCAAAAAAAAAAAAAAAAAAAAAGTCTCCCACCAACTGTTCCGTTTCCTTCCTCGAAGCTTCCGTGTGTTCACTTCCATGTGCACGACACGTGTCTCCTGCATATAGATTAAAAACATGTATCACTATGTTCTTTATTTTATTGTGATTATTGGAAAAATGGTTGAACTTCAACTTACAATTCTTGTGGTTATGTTTTTTAGGTTATGAATAGTGATACTTGGGTTGTGGGCTTGTCATCTAAAGGTTGTGTCTACGGAATGCTTGTATATGGTTTGATTTGATAACGATATTTTAACTTTAATTTTAATTTTATATAAATTTTTACACGTAAATTTTTATTTTATAATTTACCATAAAATTCAACACTATTTAGTAATAAAACTACTTCTAATTCTCAATAATGATTAAAATTAGAATATCTTATTACTAAATACATACTTATCTGTAAATGAGAATTTTAAACGTTGATATGATTGAATGTTTTTTGATTAAGAATTTTAATTAGATTGCAATTCTAGACTAAATATGGAGCATTTGAAGATTTGTTGTAATACATTTCTACTGGTACAAAAACCTTAAAATAAAAGACTTTTACATTTTTAAAAGAAAAATAAATTTCGTCATAACATGGCAATGATTGTCGTACTTAGATACAAGACATGTCTTCGGTTACGCTTCTCAATTTGTACTAAGATCATGATCTCGTTTAATTTAACTCTAACTTTGATTTAATATAAACTTTAAACATTATTATTATTATATAAATTTTAACATAAAAATTTTCATTAAATTAACTACTATATAACCTATGCCCTGATACGAGTGCACATTGCCATATTCCGTCCCGGCACAACTCGTAAGCTTGGGTCCACCGTCGATCGCATCCCCTCATTTTTTGCGGGGATTCAGATCCTCTTCGACGTCCGGCATTTCATGCATGCCTTCATTTCCACTTGACCGATCAAGGCGACTACTCGACTCCTTGACATTTTGAATCCGAAGCACTAATCCAAGCAAGCCATTGATCTTGCGTCGGTGGCATGCATGCTTCCATTCAGTATGCATGCCACGCATTTTTCATACCCTGTTGTTTCCGCCAAAACGGCAGCGTCATGTCATTTACAATTAGGAACGTTGGATGGCTATTCATTTCTTTGACTACATCATATCCTACTTTATCACGTATACACATACGTGTACATCCTCCTGCAAATTACAAAACATCATCCTCCTCCATAAGATGAGAAGATCAACGGGATTGCCCATGGTGAGGACCCAAAAATAGGGCAGAGCATTGATCTATGGAGCGGGAGACACAAGTAGCAGAGAGGCGTGGAGCTAGTGCAGTATTTCTTCCGCAACTATTATAACAAAAATAACCGTGCCAAAAAAAAAAAAAAACAGTTTCGATCAGCTAACACGAAGATGTGAATACCCGCCGAAACAGATAACGGGAAGAGAGCTTCCATAGCTGCAAAGGATCAACACTTCTTGTATTTCAAGTAGAATGGGGTTCCAATGTTAAGGAGAATCAATCTATTGCAAGGTCAGAACGTTATCGATGTACTCAGCTGGCAATTCGGGCGTATGAAAAAACTCCTACGATATGCACCGCAGAGAAAAAAAAACCTACGAAATGCAGAAAAACGAATGTAGATCAGAATGCAGCACGAATTTCAAATAATAAACTCACTTTCACATAGAGTTTTCATCTATTACAAATAATATAAGAGAAAGATCATCTTCACAAAAAATAAAAAGAGCAGACATCGGTAAACAGTGGATAATTGGGAATATAGACTACAGCAGTCGAACATACTAGCCACATTTAATTCACGCCATGGTAAAACAGTTGTTCACATAAAATGTATGCTGAATAACTTACAGATTAAGATAAGGAGCTGGAAAAATGTCATCATGTTAGTGTGAAATCAGTCAATTGAGAGCTGCAACAAGCATTATTCAGAAACACATCACAAGCACCACTCAAAGAATGACACCACATAAATGTCACAAATACAATTATACGATGAGTGAAAGACGAAACAAATCAACAATCAAATGCAAATACATAATGGTGGTGTCACACTAATATGGATTCTTCACTAATGGATGCTTAGATGCTCAGAATGACACTAGACATGCAAAAGTTCGTTTGATTTTGAAGCATCAGTTTATTCCAATCACAGTTTGGCATCAAGGGAAAAGGATTCCTATAATACTGAAATTCTAATGAACTTTCCCCTTTCCTTTATCATTTTTAAACGTCAGATATCCAACACCATATTTATCTAGATCACATCTGCCAATGAATATATTGAACATCTAGAAAAAATGCCAAAGAAAAAGTGCAAGCATAAACATTGTTGATCCTAGAAATACACTTATATCCTATAGTTGTACTTCTCCTTGATACTTTAATAAAACTCTTTCTTGTATTCACTTATTTTGATAAGGCAATCCTTTTTGACTATAGGCATTAATATGCGAAAAGAGTTGCTTGAAATGTTAAAATTTATATTTTTGGTTCCTAGTCAATGCCAAGCTAAACAAGCACCTCAAGTTGATGCCTTGGTGACTTAACAACTTTGTTGATGCATCAGAAAAAACAGCCGTTCAGGTGATACATTCAGGTTTAGGATAATAATAAAACATAGGCTTTAGTTTATACCAATCTTGATGAATTAAGTGAGCACAGTTGATGGCAGGAGAATCAAACAAACCTGTAAGGAAGGACCAAGCATCATGGAACTGTATGAAAATCTCAATGTAATCTGCCCTTACCATGTGTAAGTTCCTGAACACAAAGGATCACAACATCAACAGGACCTACTACATCATTAATAATAATCTAGAAGTAGAACTTTACACTTGCCAAAGAAAATTTACATTGGAAGTCAAGAATTAACCTCTGCATCATAGCCTCCAGGTCGCCACCATCGAGGTGGAGGAAAGTTGAAGCCTTTTTCAATGGCCAAAGTTAAAATATCGGCTTTCTCGATTCTCCTATCCTGTCTCCGTGAGAATGTATTGATAGTGTCGAGAAGATTACCAAACGATGTGGAATCAGAATTGACTTCCTGTGACGTACCATTATCACATGGTGCCGAGATGTAGGAACTAGAGCCAGAGGAATCATGATCGCTTATCTCTTTCTCAGGCAGTGGATAATAAAACCTAGAATTTGCGGGTGATTTTGCAAAACCTTTGTCACCATAAGAAACAATAATAGATGGTGGCAGTTTCCTCGTGGCAGTCGCAACTGGCTTTGGGGTTCCTCCAGCAACTTTTCCATGTCCAGCCTTCGAGCGCTGTTCACCTGATATTCTACTTGTGCTTGCAAATTCCACATTCCTCGTTTGGCCATTATTCAACTCTAGAAAAGCCTCCTTTGCCGAAGCTGAATTCCCACTGCCCTTTTCAAACCCCGCATCTCCATATTTTGTATTAAAATCGTAATCTTTCGAATATTCAGAACCGGTAGGATAATCGGCAATTGGCCTACAACCATTTGCAACCCCCGTCTTCCCCTTCTCGGTCACATCCATCGCAACAAGTCCTTTCTGGGCCGATCTCGGCATCCTACTTTCTTTCTCGACCCCAACATTGTTGTGCTCAGCATTCAATGAGAAATCTTCTACATACCTCGGATCAATGCAATGATCAGTAATCAGTTTAGGACCATATTCAACCACCATATTCCCTGTTTGTTTCTCAGACAAGCTCGGAAATCCTTCCTTCGTCACCATGGTAGCAGCATTGCTTTCATTATCCCTAAAAGTATCGCACCTAGCATTCAAAACGCAACCCTTACCGACACGGTCCTTTAACGGACCACCGGAAGAGAAACCAGAACCATCGTCATCCGCAATTCCCTTCCTCTTTCTCGCCAAAACCTTATACCTGCCAGATAACCCTACTTTTTCTCGATTCTCAACCGCGTCAGCCTCTTCGCGACAGTCGTGCGAAATGGCGTGGGTGGCAGGGGAGGCGGACGCTGGGCGGATAGGAGCTTCTGGGAGGAAGTGGCAGCGCCGGAGCCAGCGGCCTTCATCGGAGGTAGATCCTTTCCTGGAATCGACATCGATAGAAACGAAGAGCTCCGCCTTCCTCCCCCTCCTGCTAGGGTTTCTTCTTGCCATCGTTTCGGAAATCAGAACGCGGACGTCGTTTCGAAAGGAGGAAGGTACATCAGCTTTTGCTTGCGAAAAAACTGTAACAGAAATTAAAATCTCGTGATCTCATCTCAACACCCTTTCTTTTCCTGAACCTGAAGTGATAAAAGTGAAAATTAGAAAAACGTTCTATTTTTTAATTATTTATGGGTTTTTTTTTAAAATAAAATAAATAATCGTTAATAATTATTATATTAAAATAACTTTCCGTGAAATTTAAAGTTGAAACGAGACGTTTTAATAAAAGTATCTTTTAACGATTAAAATATCATTTTAATAATTAAAAATAAATGAAACGTATCATTTTTCAAATTTGTTGGTTGATAAAACTATTAAAGTGGTGTCTTGGTGACTGCGGAAAATTTCTGGAGTCAAATGATTTTGTTTTATGCTTCTTTCGTTTCCACTGGAATATATTCAAAGATGATTTTTTATTTATATTAAACAATTTTTTTGGTTTTAATTTTAATATTTCTACAGGCACATATATCATTATTATTATTTCAAAGTGATTGGTTAAATGGAAATAATTTAACTTTTAAAAAATTCCTTTAGAATATCATTTCGATATTCAATAAATTTTACATTAATACTGCTGGAATACTCTTTTTTTTTTTTTTTAAGGTGTAGTTATCGGTGAGGTTAAAGAAAATATGTTAAATTCAAATACTGGAATCTATTTGAGTCAAAAAATTGCTTTTGATTATTGTCATTGGAGTGATGTAGCTGATGCTAACACCGATAATTAATCTCATCGAGGACAAAATGATGATTTTTACATGTGTCGAACTCAAAATTAAAGTTGGCCTCCAATGTAAACAGTCGAAATTAAGGAAATGGTTTTCCGACGGATCATAATTAAGCATGGGACACTGCTATAATCAGGGAATGCGCTGCTGGGAGTATTACATATCTATATATATCTATATAATATATATATATATATATGCATATATGCATCTACACACACAAGGCCGCTACAATAACAACGATAGTTAGGATGAGAGGGCGATTTATGCATATATCGATGACATCATGCATCAGACAGCCTCCCGTCGCTACTCCCAGGCCAAGCTAAAAGTTAACCGGTCGATCAGGGTTGATGCGCGGACACCGGCGGCGGTGATGGCTTCTTCTCGCGGCCGTGGGTGATGAAAACCCCGCCACCGCCACCGCCATTCCCCCTCCCGAAGGCGTACGCACCCCCACCGTGCGTTTGGCCGTCGGTGCCAGTGCCGTATCCGTACCCGTACCCGGATCCGGATCCCGACCCGGACCCAAACCCAAACCCCTCCCCCGTCCAACTCCCACCGGGACCTTCCCCCGAGGCGGAGGCGTAGCCCCAGCCACCTCTGGGGCCGGACCCCTTGCCCCACCACCGGTGGTGTTTCCAACCGTCCTCCGTCCCGGAATGGCTCGCGCCGCCCTCCTCCTCCTCACCACCACCGAAGTAACGGAAAGGGGCCCAGGAGAGGGTGGTGGTGGGTAGCAGCGTGAGAAGGAGGAGGAGGAGGAGGAGGAGCTGCTGCAGCGGCGCCGCGAGGCGACGGCGGGAGGTTGGCATCTTGGCTGGGGAATCGATATATGCTTGCTACGGTTGCCCGAGGGGGTTGAATTTATAAACGCATGGAGGAGTGAAGGACATGGTACCCCGTGAGTTTGCAGTATACAGCGACTGTCGACCCCTGCGCCGAATTAATCATCCGATCCACTACCACCACCAATTTTGGTGCATTATTAATTAATTGATGTACCACCACCCAATGTTTGTATGATCTCCTCCTCCTCCTCCTCCTCCTCCTCTTCTCTTCTGGCCAGCTAGCTTGATCACGAGCAGATGCAAACAAACCAAAATGATGCCGTCTTTTCCGATCTTTATGTCTCGTGCGCTCTTCATATGATGTAGAGCAGCACTACCCTCTCCATGCGTGCTTGTGCATGCGGCTTTTTGCAAAAGATGTCCTCCACGACGAGCGACATGTATCCTTGAGCTCTCGCCTTTCGGCAGGGAAAGCTTTTGCGTTACCACATAATTAAACAAACCGAGTTGCGGCGGTTCACGGGAAGGACAAGCTACTACGTCGCGTCGACCCCCGTGAGTAAGAAAAGATTGATTCGGATCCTGCGCGCGTGCCGGCGGACGATAATGCTGACTTACGTATATATATATACATGTGGCGCCACCACCACCACCACTATCGAATCTTCTTCCTTTTTTTAAAATAAAAACAAAAAAGAATTTGTAAGTATCATATTAGAATAGATTTACGTAAGTTCACGTAATTAAATTGAAGAAAGAATCTAATAAAGTTTCAAAGGGTTATGATTTTCTCGATCAGTTGGCTAAAACAGTAAACATGAATTATTTTTTAATTTTCAACATCCCAACATATATATATATATATATATAAATATATAAATCGATGTACTTAATAAATTAACTTCAAATAATATAAAAATACTTGATAGATTTAACACTAAGTGACGTAATTCTGTGTTTCATTTGGCGGAAGAAAAGAGATCGACGAAAAAGTGATTAGGTAAAGAAATCACCGGTAAAATATAATTTTCTTTTCATTTTAAAATAAAATGATTGATTCAGGAAGAGAAATCTTACGTGAAAAAGAGATTTTCTTGATTTTTTAATCGTGGCTAATAAAATGGCTACTTTTGCACGGGTGTAATTAATAGAAGATTTTCTTTTCATTTTCTCTTACTTTTCTCGTTATTTATCTTTATCGTTTAACTTCTATATAACGACTACCTATAAAAGTAACTTTTGTAGATGATTACAAAACCATTTTTTATATATATATATATATGTGTATATGTATGTGTCTGACTAATTAGCTTGTTAGAAGTAAAATTGATTGCATAATCTTGAATTCAACAAGCTCTATAATATATTATATTAATAATTAAATAGCTTTTATTAAAATTTAAGATCTCAAATTTAAAACTTTATTAACACAATTTAATGTAATAATTTTCAAAAAAAACATGCTGGATGAGTATTTTTTAAAGGAATGCCCAACTTATATATATATATATATATATGAGCCAACACTGCTAATTAAAATTAGTGGTATTCACCTCAACCAGAAAAATGCATCCAATAATTCTGATCAAATATCACTATCTCCTGTAGAACCAACTTATACCGATGTGATAAAATACCATTAATTAATCATTTTAAAAATATTGTTACCGACAATCCAAAAAATAGAAATTTCCATCACATAATTCAAATCGGAAAGAAAAACTCAAGATGCTCAAATGTAAAAACGTGGTGTTTGCCGAGAAACAAGGGTTTAGGATTTTGTAAAAAAAATAATGGAAATCGAACAAAATAAATAAATAAACCACGTATGTACATTACAACAATATTAATTAATTTTACCTAAAAAGTTTTTTTTCGTGTGAGAAGTAAATTCATTTACCTTCGAAACTTTTCTCGTAATTAAATTGATACAAACATAATCAAACAAGATTACCGTTTTTCTTATTTATTCAGATCAGGATCTACCCATCACCAGAACCTCTACTGTAAACGTCGATAATAATATTAAACTTTAATATTGAGCTTTATACGAGATTACCGTTTTTCTTAAAAAGTCGATAATAATATAGTTGCAAATAATTTTAATACTAATTAATACGCGGGTTAATTTTAGAAGTTCAGCGGATATTGTCGAAAAAAGGGCGATGGCTTAATTAATTTTTTTTTCTCTTTACTTTTGTGGCTATTTTGATATTAGACTTTTTTTTTAAATTATTTATAGTGTACTTCTAATTTTTTTATTTATACCTTTGGTAGTGGTAGTTACAATTTATTTTTTGTCTCTCGTAACCGTAATAATCAATTATCCTTTTCGAAAAAAAATTGCTATATATATAGCTCACCACTTGACCCCAGAACCTACGGAGAAAAAAAAAATAAAAATACGTAGATTAAAAACTAACGCCGGGTGGAAAAGCTCGACTCACCGTTCCGAAACCTAGAAACGAAAACCTTCTTCTTCCTTCCTAAAACACTCCTCAATGGCCTCCTCCACCACCGATCCGGCGACTAACGGACCCGACGACAAGCTGGAAGCTGAGCCCTTCCTTGACGCTCCTCCCACCACTGATGCTTCTGCCGCCGCTGCTGCTCCAGATGCCGAATCTAAACCTTCTGAAGTCCCACGGGATGCTCCCGTCGCGGAAGTGGAGGAGGAGGAGAATGCGGAAGTTCCGGACGAGGGAGGGGCGGACGAGGTGGCCGAGAGCAGGAAGTGGCCCGGATGGCCTGGTTTTAGCGTTTTCAGGATGATTGTCCCGGTGCTGAAGGTGGGGAGCATCATAGGCCGGAAGGGTGAGCTTATTAAGAAGATGTGCGAAGATACGAGGTCGAAGATTCGGATTCTCGAGGGGGCCATCGGTACTACCGAACGAATCGTAAGTGGGGTTGCACTTTTCTTGACTATGCTCAACTCTTCTATCGTCGAAGAAGTAAATTTGCAGGTTCTCCATTCACTTGATTTTCGCGAAAAACTTATTTTTTTCTGTTCCTTTTCGTGTTATCTTATTTTTGAGGTAAATTAGTAAGGTTTGGTGTTGATGACATGACCATAATCCATTTCGAGGTATGCATCATTTCGCAGTATATCTAAACGGTATAAATTTGATATCAGTAAATTGTAAACCTGCTTCTGCGTGAAATCGGGCAATCAAATAAAGTACATAATTGAGATGCTAGAAATCACCTAGCTATATTAGATCAAATTTGTTTAGGCTGTTTTCTATATAATTCTTATACATAATCATTGTTGAAATTTCATCTCAAAAATGATTGGTAATGAGTGGAAGGATCTATCATCATACATGCCTAGATTTAGTCCTTATTTTAACCAATGTAGAACTATTCAAACATTTTTCCTTACTTGTGGTTTTATTTATTTTCCTACAAGTGTCTATGAGTGGATGTATGTAAATCTTCTCTAATAACATGTTAAAATTTCATCTCAAAATCAATTGACAATGAGTAGAAAAGTTTATCATCATGTAAGTCCAGGTTTGGTTGTTATTCTAATTAACGTGAAAATTTCTAACAATTATCCCAACATACATATTATGATTGTATTGGTGTATAGAGCATAATCAATATTTATCATTTTATCATCAATATTTGAAATACTTTAGCTGCTAAGGATTTTGAGATCATAGGTCCATCAGTTTATTGGGCAATAGTGCATCCAATTGAAATATGTTGATTTGTTTAGTAATATAATATGAGAGCTGAAATATTATTAACTACCAGTTATTCAAGAATATGCTTTACTTATCAAATTAGAAATCCTATTTTTTGTAAATTTTAACATCGCTATTGCATGTTGGTTGTGTTTCCGAGTCAGTCAAATTTTGTATTAGTCCTGATTTATGAAGACTCAAACTAGTAAGAGAAGCTTGTCTCTAAGTTTATTTAATGGGGTCATGCCAAAGTACATTGTATTTTCATCTCCATACAACATTTTGTACTTAAAAGCAAACAATTACTAAAATATAAATATTGAATGAATGGAAAAGTTAAGATTTTGGTGTATTTGTATTTTTTGATCCAACAAAATTATTTATCAAGTTTCCATGAGGGTTACAACACTTCAGGCCTTTTTGACACTGGTTTCATTCCTAAGTATGGTTACATATAAAATATGAAATACTTATGAAAAAAATCATTGGTTGGGAAGGAAGAAAAAAATCACTCACCTTTTAACATGAAGAAAATTGCTTATACTTTTGGTCCTCTTAGGTTCTCGTAACTGGGAAGGAGGAACCTGGTGCAGAAATTTCAGCTGCGATGCATGGTGTGATAAGGGTTTTCAAGCGGATCACTGGAATTTCTGACAGTGAAGGTGATGGTACAGCTCCTGCTGGACAGTCTGTTTGTTCAGTCAGGCTATTGGTGGCTTCAACGCAGGCTATTAGTTTGATTGGGAAGGGAGGTGCACTAATCAAGTCCATCCAGGAGGCAAGTAGTGCCACTATAAGAGTGCTGCAAGGAGGTAAGACTACATATATGGAAATTTTGTTTTCGTAAATTGTTACCCTATTTTTTTTACGAGTTTGAACTAGATATATCTGTAGTAAGGTCTCTGATTTTGTATTGTTTTAAATGTAGTTTTTTAATATGGAAATATTTCATTATCATTTCTTCTTAGCAACTATCACTAGTATTTTCCTCATCCCAAATGTGTGTAATGTATACATCTAGCTTCCGATTTTTGGTCAGCGATGGCCATTTGTAGCTTGTGATTTTTTTGTAGGATATTTTCGAAAATAAAGTATATACTCCCTAGATCATCAAGAAATCATTGTTTTTATTAGTGTATTACCTTCATTTCATACAAAAATAGCATGCATCTACGACTTTAGACTCATTTTCAAATGATTATAATTTTTCCAATGATAACTTTTCTTCATTAAAAGTTAGGTTGCAATTGCTTACACTTTAAGTAGATGGATTTTTGATTATATATTGTAGTGGAAAAAGGAATAGATCAATGAGTAAATCTTTGAAAATTTTAATTTATTTTTTGCATCCAACATAAATATCAAACAAATAATTATTTTTTATTAATGTTGGTATCACAAAATTTCTTTATTTTTAATGATTTTATATTCATGCATTCTATATTTTGTACTTTTTTAAGGCAGGTTCATATGTGCATTTTTTAAATTTTAAAATTTTAAAATTATTTTGAAAAGTAGGTTCCATCCAAGAATATTCTCAAGACTAGGCTTGAATGTTGTTCATAATCGTCAATTTTTTAAAATTATTTCAACGTGAATTTAGTTATTCAAATTTTTGAAAAGCAACCTTTTTTGGGTCAGTTATCAATTAACTATTTAATTGGGTCGGTAAATGGAATGAATTTAATAAGTCCAATAATAGCTGGGTCAGATTAGTTATAATCATTCTGACCTTAACCTTCTCTTTGTGCAACCCTATAACCAATGATTTTGACAAGTCTTGGCACTTAGCTTTTTTTAGTGTCCAACTGAACTCAATGGTTGAACCATCAAGTTCATGTAAAAATATTTAAAAAAGTTAATGACCATGAATGATGTTTGGGCCTACTTTTGAAGATTTTCTTTGATGAAACCTACTTTTGAAAATATTTTTATAAAGGTTAATATTTCAAAGATTTGCTTGTCTATGTTTTCTAGACATGACATGGCATAAGGCATTTACAATTTAAACTCTTAAACGTTGATAGATTTTAATGTGCACTTATACTTCATGTATTACAGTATTAAATGATTAGTTATATATTTCAATGTTGTTTAGAAATTGGTAAAGAATATATATGTTATAAATATATACATATATATTATTGTAATACTTATAAAAGTAAATATCTAAATTGGTGCCCAACTGCCAAGCTCTCAAGGTGCCCATGTGAAATGCCTTGGCACCTTAATGCCTTATTTAGTCTGATTTATCTACATCATTATATAAATTCCTTTAGTTAAATTTTTCAATAGGAATCCTTATACATGGCCATCATGATATTGCTACTATAGTAGTTAGAAGGGTTTTCCTACCCTGTTACTTGTGGATCTTGAGCCCTTATTGAGCCCTTCCATCTGAAAATGTATGTGTATTTAAATAATGTTTTGCTGGATATAGTGAATATAGACTTTATATTTATGCTGAAACATTAGATCTAAATGTTAAGGGCTAAGATTGAAGTGTAATACATTATTTTATTTTAACATAATAGTGCAAAAAGTTGAACTTGTTAGTGAAGGAAAGAAAAGGTGAAGAAGAGAAGAAGGTTTGTCCACATTTGGTAATTTACACCATGTTGGGCAAACTTTTACCATCTTTGACTGCAAATGAGATAAATCAAATGCCTTTCTCCAATTCCCATGTATATTTTATTCTATTATGATGACCTTTTGCCACATTAGAGAAAGCTGCATTTTAATGCTAGTGTTATTGAATTTTTTGTTTCTATTAGTTAATTACAATTCTTAGATCTCTAGCCTTGCATTTTTTAAGGTAGTGTTTGAGCTTCTTTGAAGAATCATTCAAGCAATTTCATTTTTCTTGATGGGTGATGTTGTCAAAACTGTGATGTAAATGTCCAAAATAGTGATATTACTCCAATAATATCATCTTCATTCTTCAAAATCTTTGGTATGTTTTACCAGCTGCATCTGTCATCCAAAGAAATTTTTTATTGTCCATCGATCTTGTATAAAAGCACTAATTATATTATTTCTTTTATTTGTATTTTGTAGTCTAATACTTTCATTATCAAACATACATTATAAGTGCAGAGATGTAATGTTCTAAAAAATTAAAAAGCCTTTTAAATATCATTTTAATATTTTCACCACTTACTAGTTTGTTGGTCATATCCTTAGGAGATCAAAGAATATACTAGTTAGGAGAAGAGAATTAATTAGTAAACAAGAAATTAAAAGTAGAGGTAAGCATAAAACTATTTGATTAGAAATTGTAAGAAAAGATTTAAATTTATGCAATTTAACAGAAAATTTGACTATAAATAGAAATATGTGAAAGAAAATGATTCATATGGCCAATGTCATGTAGTGGGATTATAGTTTAAATTATTATTGTAACATCTTAGTCTTCAATATGTATAATGTAGTGGGATTAGGCTCCCTCCCACCACAAGTAGTTTTTGATTTAGGTCCAACTAGACCTAATATTGGATTCTTTGAAGTTATTCTCTTGAATTTAGATAAATGTCAAAATTAGATCGAGGCTTAGATGTATCTACATTGTATTTTATTTGCTTCATATGTTATGGCTAATCCTTTTCTTTGCTTATAATCTAATTGTTTTTACTCTGAAAATATTCTATTTCTTTTTATATTCCCAGCTTAAGCAACTTTCATATTTTGGTAATACATGTACATATGGTGATATTACATGGAATTAATAAGAATATGTTTCAAATGAACAATCATATGCCATAACTTATTTGCTTTGTCATATTACAAGTTTTGATATTTTTATGTTTCAATAGTTTTATGTAGAATGTTAGTGTTGTTGAAATTCATAGGCTTAAATGGATGAGCAGTGATACCATAAGGGATAAGTTAAAATATGATTTTATTAGGAATAAAGTAAGAGTTTCACTTATTGAAGATAATGATAAAAGAAAACTAGCATAGCTGGTTTGCTCATGTATCTTTAGGAGATCAAGGAATGCAGCAGTTAAGAGAGTAGAATTAATTAGTGCAGAAGAAATTAAAAAAGTAAAGGTATCCCTGAAACTACTTGATTAAGACATAATAAAAGATTTATGTAATTCAATTAAAGATTTAACAATTAATAAATATTTGGAGGAAAAGGATTCATGTAATTGACTTTACATGGTGGGATTATGATTTGGATAATTGTTATTATGCTTTGAGAGTTTTGTTCTTTCATGGAATCTGTGATCGTTTCTTGTGTATATGCCTTTTTTCACTCTATACACACAAATACACACATACCTCTGCAAGTGTCTCTTTAAATGCACATTATGTTCTTTATGTTGATCAGTTACTTATCAGTGGAATCCATTGTAAAATAGATTTCTTACATTTTGTTGTCATTACTAATGATGTTGCTTTTGGTAATGCATTTAATTAGAGGAGTTGCCATTTTATGCTTCGTCTGATGAAAGAATCGTGGACATACAAGGTGAGCCTTTAAAGGTGCTCAAAGCATTGGAATTAGTTGTTGGCCAGCTCCGAAAGTTCTTGGTTGATCAAAGTGTTATTCCTCTTTTTGAAAAAAATGTAAGATTGCCAAGCTATATGTTCATACTTTGTTTAGAATTTTGTCTGATTTCAAATTCTCAATCTTGAAACTTTGTAGCTAAGCTCATCTTCACAATCTGTGGCTCAAGATCGTGTTGTTGATAAGACACAATCTTCGATGCATGTAACAACAAATTCTGGGATTCCCAATGACTATCCCTCTTCTTTGAAGCGTGATCCCTTGTATTTTGACCGTGACTCACATCTTGATTCTCATGTTCAACGAACTGGTCTTTCCTTGTATGGACAAGATCCAGCACTTGCTGGACATCGCTCTACAGGACTTGGACGAAGTGCTGGTGCTTTAGTCACACAGGCAAGTTTGTTTTCACTCCTTTTTTTCTGGTTGCATGTCTCATTTTTCTTTATAGGGCTAGCTGCTACTTGCAAAATTCGTCTTTTGCAAATATTAGCTATTTTGCCAATAAATTTAAAATGATCATTCAGGGAAACACTTTGTTCAGTTGTATAGCCGGTGCATATGGATTGTGTTTCTTCTTGTGTACTGATGGATACTTTTTATTATGCAAATGGATTTACTCAGATCTTGGATTGCAATCTTTGCCATCTTTAGAGGATGAATCTGAGCGTTACATCCACTTTTGGCTTGAGATTCTCCTTTGTTGTTTAGCTTTGAGTTGTTTTGTGTGCTTTCTTTCCCTTTTCTTTTGGGTTATCCCTTAGCATGTTATTATTATTATTTTTTCTGGGTTGTATGTTTCATGATATGGTAACAACCTTGGAATTGGAATCACGTGTAGGGTGTGGGTTGTACTATTATTTGTCTTCTTAATGTTTTCAAGTTTTTTCCTTATTCAGATTGAAGTCTATTTTTATAATAATAATTGAAGTTTTTGCCTTTCTATTTCCCTATCTAATATTTTTTGTAAACTACTCTGTCTATCGTTGCAATTGTTTTATCATGTTCAAAGTGTGGTTCTGAAAGTTGCTCCATTTGGTTGATATGCCAGAGACTTACGCTAGTGTTTCAAATTTTCAGATTACCCAGACGATGCAAATTCCGCTTTCGTATGCAGAGGACATTATTGGTATTGGAGGTGCAAACATTGCATACATTCGTCGTACTAGTGGGGCAGTTCTCACTGTTCAAGAGAGCAAGGGTCTGCCAGATGAAATAACAGTGGAGATTAAGGGGACCTCTACACAGGTGCAGGCTGCTCAACAACTCATTCAGGTATCTCTATTTTACCCTCTTCGTTTATATGTGATAAGCAATGATGGTGGTAGAGTGTTCTCCAAAGGATTGCCACCGTCTCGAAAGTTTGCATGTGATTTTTCTGGTTGCAGGATTTTCTTGCTGGTCACAAAGAACCAGCTGGTAGTGGATTTGGTAGTAGCCTTGAGTCGAGTTACATGTCATCGTACTCTCAGCTTGGGGGCACATCTTATTCTTCTTCGTCGTTGCCATCTCAGTATGGATCATCAGGCGGATTGGGTGGTTATGGTGGCTATAGGTACTGAGGCATTTTTCTCGCAAAGTTGAGCCGTGGTTTGTTCATTACGGTAAGGCGACCTTGTGTGCTTTATTGCTTAAGTATGTACTCTTCTTCTCTTCTGTAAAGTATTCCGTATGAAGAACCTCGGCCTTGAGGTGTTCACCGATCTGAAGGTAGATTTGCCACAAGATCGTATGCCTTTTTGTTTTGAACTGTATTTGCGGAATTTATTCGCTAGGTATCTATTTTAACATCGTTTACAAGGAAAAAGGATTATTTGTTTGACGTTCCGTAAACCTGATATTTTCTTCAATGTCTTATACCATACAAATTATTGGCATATAACTACTAAATTTTATGCACAACTAACCAGGTTAGTCTCGGATCGTGTCAACTTTCATTGCTTGCCTGGAAAAGAAATGTCTATGTTCTCAACAACAAATGTGTCTCAATGGCTTTGCCCTTTTCGCTTCCCTGTTTAGGATGGGGTGCCGTGGTGGCTTGCCTTTTATGTTGTGGCTCTGGGGTGGTATGATTTTATTTTCTTAGAATTGGTTTTATTTAACCGAGTCCTTTCATGTAAATGCGTTGTGTTGCACATGACGGACACTGAATGTAAATGTGAATGCGTTTCAGTTGTCACAAGAAGCGAGCAATGTACGAATGGACCATTTGGGATGTACTAATGTCATACCGCGTCACCGGCCGACACCATCTTCTTCGAATTTTTTGTCGTTTTCCGTTTACGAAAAGCACGGAACGGGGTTACGTTAGTTTTCAAGTGGAAGTCTGTTTGGCCGTCGTAACAACGCAAACAATTTGTCCGAGAAGGCGCCACCACTTCGTCGGTACGTCTATGTTTTTAAAATAAGAAAAAATTGATGACGCCATCAGTTCGTCCGTGATAGTTTTTGAAGTGATGCCGTGATGGTGGTGATTATACGAATTTTTAAGTCTTATATTATAAATTAAATACCGACAGCGTGGTGGTGATTGGAGAACGACAGCACGGCCGCTGACAACCGACGGAGATATTACCGGGTTAAGTTATTTTGAAAATGAAGTTTTAACTGATATGATGTCGGAAATTACGGCCGGCATTACCGTTGGATCAAGTCATCCACGACGGCTATAAATAAAATGCGAGCGAGCGCACGCTCCTCTACAGCTCTACTCCCAACCCTTGGAAGTGATGCTGAGTGCTGCCGGAACTGCTACTGTTGTTCTCCTCCTCCTCCGTGACCTCCACCGCCTCGGACTCGATCCTTGATTTCCGCCAGCCATCCATCATGCACTCGCTGCACCGCAAGCCCAGGAAGGGCGGCCGGAGGTTTTTGATTTCGGTTACGGTGATGTGGAGCCCCGGCCCGATTCGTTTCGTGGTGGGCGAGGGAGATCGCGTGGCCACGGTGATCGCCACCGCGCTACGCTCTTACGCTCGGGAGGGAAGGTTCCCAGCCCTCGGAGCCCACTCCGACGACTTCCTCCTCTTCCCCCCCGCATCCGACGGTGAGTTAGATCGCCTTCTCCTCCTACTCGTTCTTGCACGCATGTTTCCAAAATTGTTGATGTGAGACGTCGTGGTCTGTTCGCAGCATTGAGCCTCGACGACACGATCAGTGCCAAGGGGAGTCGCAACTTCATGCTACGCAAGAAGCAGCAGCCGTTGTTTCCGGCGCCGACACCCGACAGGGCGAACAAATCGGACAACGCGACTTCGCCGGTGCTGCCCAGAAAGCTGCGCGGAAGGAGCTTCACATCCTGGATCACCAAGTCCTTGGGCTTCCCTTGAAGAATTTCCGCCATACTCATCATCAATTCCCTTCATTGCTCTGCCGCACCACCATTCTTCCGTGGGGAAGCAAGCATTCACATTCGGTGTTTTTGACATGTACATACCGACACAATTTTAAGCCTCTCATTCCATTGTCGTGGGTGTGTTTTTATTTTCTTCCACGTCTTTGCCAAGTTGAAAATTGAACTGACAACCGAGTTAAGAAGAAATGGAAATTCCGGCGAACCGTCGAATCCTTAATAAACGTGCTTTGCCAAGTTGAAAATTGAACTGACAACCGAGTTAAGAAGAAATGGAAATTCCGGCGAACCGTCGAATCCTTAATAAACGTGGAGGTCAATATGTATTCAAAAAAATTTAAAAACGAAATTTGAACGGGCCGGCCGTTTTTCTTTTTCATGAAGTTTAAAAAATGGGTTAGCCGGCTGTTCACAGTCAAACTCGCGGAGACTTCAATTTTGATCAATCTAAAGATTATCAACTCGTAATCAGACGTGTGCGATCGATTTTTCTGTTCGTTTCCCGCACCGTTCCACTACGAATTACGTAAACAGAAAGCCGAGTGATTTAAAAAATGTACGTGGTCGTCGAGAGGAATGTAATACTGACGTCAATCGTCGCTACCTCGATCGATCTACGGTGACGGTGAGTGAGAAGAAAGAATGTTGGCAGAAGCTTATTTGGTTATTATATAATTTTTAACTTTTTTTACTTGTCTTAGATGACGTGGTCGTACGTACGTTGAGAATTTTCAACTTGGGCCGTAGCCCATCAATTAGATGTCTAACTGGACGTGCACATGCTCCGGGTTGAGGTCAATTTGGTAATTAACAAATAAGTTGATTATGATTTAACCGGGTTTAGGGAATTTATACGGTAGTAATTAAATATTATTGAGGATGTGTTAAGCACACATCGATGACGATGACTCAACTCAACTCAACTCAGACAAGGGAAGGAGAAGGGGAGATGGAGGCGGGTGGTGGGACGACCGACGACATGGACATGGAGGTAGAACAAGAACACGGGCGTACATGCATGCAAATGGACGGACACAACAGTAGGGGACGGACGCGGATGCATCCGAATCCATCCATCCATCCATCCTCCAAATATGCTTATTATCGACGAGGAAGGGGCAAGGGCGGATCGGTCACTGCCACTGAATCAGTAGGCCTTGGGAAGCTCCCCCTGCATGGCGGCCACCGACTTCCAGGACTTCCTGGCGGAGATGGCGTCCCACCACCTCTTCACGTTCTCCCTCGCCGTGAACATCTCCCTCCCCTCCGCCGTCTTCATGAGGTAGTGGGAGTTGGGGAGGTGGGACAGGTCGGCCAGGGTGAAGTCGTCCCCCGTCAGGTACTCCGTCTCCCCCAGCTTCTCGTCGTACAGGTCCAGCAGCCTGCCCAGCTTCCGCTTGTGCGGCTCCACCGCCTCCGGCCTGGTCTCGATCCTCAGCAGCGGCGCGAAGGCCAGGTGGAAGACGAGGGCCGTGCTCGGCGGTTCGAAGCTCGATTCCTCCGCCTGCAGCCACTGCTCGATGGAAGCCCTCTCCAGCGTCCCGGACCCGATGAGGTTCCTCGTCCCCTGCGACGCGTACTTC
This sequence comes from Amphibolis antarctica, assembly GCA_024699675.1. Lineage (NCBI taxonomy): Eukaryota > Viridiplantae > Streptophyta > Magnoliopsida > Alismatales > Cymodoceaceae > Amphibolis > Amphibolis antarctica. The sequence continues at coordinate 57,397 of JAMKPZ010000214.1, forward strand.
CCCGCAACGTACCTGCATATGTCTCTCGACGCTGTGAAGGTTTTTCAACGATCGTTAGATGGCGAGCGCCCGGCGTACGCGTACGCGCGATTTTGATGCACCAACACGTACGTACGTACCTAGGATTGTCCTCTTCCCATCCTGGTAGGTCACCTGGCCGGCCGGGTCCTGCCATCCACCATCCCCATCAGCCCATAACCCACGAACCTACTTCCTCTGCTTATCTAACTAATAATTAAAATACCCAAATATGAGGATCGAGTCGGTGCTTGCCCTTAGCCTGATGAACTCGGGCACGTTGGTGTTCCCCTTGTACGTGTCCATTCGCACCAGCTGGAACTCCACGTCCTTCTCCATCAGGCAAGCGAGAACCCTCGCCACCTCCGTCGACGCCGGCGACCCGAACACCTTCACGCTCCCCATTTTCACTACTTGTACGTACTTACCGGCCGGTGGTGTGGGACGATGCTCAATCGCTGGTGCTGGCGGCCTCGACGGCACTGCTGGCGCGCTCTTTATATAGCAGCTATACTGCTGTAGGGTGAGGGCCTGATCCATCAGGATTAACGCAGAAGCATGTCCCCCGTCACCACTTGAATAAATCCAAAGGCAAAGGCAAAGGCAAAGGCGCTAAAGAAAAGAAAAGAAAAAGGGTTAAAAAAAAAAAAAAGGGAAAAGGAAAAACGCAATTTATCCTTGCGTCTCCCCCGAGTAAACATCCATGATCCATCCCAAGCCCAACTCCGAAGTTACGAATCCACCTGAGGCCAACCCGGCTAATTCAGCCTTCACCGCCCAGGCCCACTATCTTAGGGTTTTCGACCTGCACTTTAAATACCGGACCGGTGCGTCGGTTCGCTTTCGGCGCTCCGCTCGTCTCTCGCTTTTCGACGCCCATAGGGCACAGCGCCGCCGGAGCCGTCGATTTCGTTTCCCTTCGTCGTTAATAATCTACCGTCGGTGTTGTGTCTTTGCCTGATGTCGTTCCGATCGTTTTCTTTTCCCGATGAAAATCCCTAGCACATTCGCCAGTCTGTTTTTGGTTCTGCCTTTTTCTATTTTGGGCTCAAGGAGGGAAGGGTGTGTTGCTTGTGAAATCTCCGCACGCCGGACGTGGGACACCGTCCGGTCGATGAGACGAGAGCTTTCACTTTTCCGAGTTAAATTCCTCGACTTCCCTTGATTTTGACTCTATACTTTCGGAGTTGGATGGATATTTCGATTTAGGTACTCCTCTTTTTTTTTTTTGGCTATGATGAACTATGGAAATCTATCTTCGCATGTCAGACTTCAGAGATGTGTACATCGATGAGATGAAAAACCATTTTTCTGAGCATTGCATTTCTTCTTCTTCTGTCGATTTCTGATATTGTGTTATCGTCACGCAATGCAGTAACGCTGTTTTTTACTCGAGCAAGCAAGGAATGTAATAATGCTATTAGTGACTCTCTCACGGAAGCCGCAGCTACAACATTTTCTCAACAAATTCTTGTCTTTCATTTTGTAGTGCCATAAATTTTGATTTTTTCTGAAACATATTTTCTTGCTTTTTGCTTATGCCGGGGATTTAAGTGTGAAGTGCCCGTGTTTTTGGTATTTCGTCATTTGCCAAAGTATTATTTTTATTAAAAGATGGCAGTTTTACTTTTCAGTTTAGCAGACTTGGGGGGGATGCATGATGTAAATCGAAGCAGAATGTTTACCATCTTTTTGGAAACTCCTGAAAATCTGTAACGCGCTTAATTATCGATGTTGCAGGTCTACTGAGTTGATTCTGCAAAACCATAATAATAAACGTTCTTTATGTTTGTATTCCGTGGAGAAGGAACTGTTGTGGTTTTACATGTCATTTGTACGGTTAGCCATCACAATATCAATAAGCTTAAAACATTTTATATTAAAATTTATCAGTATCGTAAATAATAATACACTCGAGAGATTCCGAAGGGAAAAGGCCACTCTATCATTATGGTTTACCCCCGATTCGCAACTGGCAGCTTATGCTCTTTACGTTCGGGTATATCTATATATGTATGGCCACGCCTGTGCTCTCCCGTGATATAATTTGTGTCCCACTGTTGACGTCACCCTGTCGCTGTTACTCAACTGGAGGCTTCGACGTGGGTGGCAGTGAAAGTGGAGTGATTAAAGCGTCGGAATAATTGGGGGATAAGGCTTATTTAGCCGTGGTTGTCCTACGGTCTGTTTGAGATATATTAGATCGCGTTGTCGGGGAATATTTTCTTTTCTAAGAAAGGGAGAGAACAATGTCGGGTGATCTACTAGGAATGTGACGGCGAGATCTGCAAGATCGCAGCAGGCACCGGATAGCGCGAATATAAAAACTCCTGTTCTTCCCCAACATCCGCACCCCACGCTTAACGAAAACACGTCCGGAGGCGGAGGAGGGACAGCGCTTTTTGTACTTTCCGGTGCTCTCCTGTCCTCTCACCCTTCTCACCTCCGCCCACGACCGGCTTCGACTCCGGCTGTTTTCGGAGTGTTCTGGATGCGACCGGGGGGGGTTTATACCGCGATCCCCGGAAAGCGCCGCCGGCGAACAAAGAGACGTAGGTTGCTGCGTTTCGGTTGTTCCTGATCTCAGGAGTTTCGAGGTCGATGGACTTTCGCTGGATCGATGATGTTGGAGGCGAACCGAAGGGGGACTTCCGGTGGACGCTAGACGGGCTTGCCGATCTGGTCGCTTCTTCAGGGTGAGTGATCGTGCTCACGTTCGATTCTAGGTTTGGGGCCCTGTGGGTTGGTGATGAATGAGGCCTTTTTCAAGTTATGAAGTGCGCTTCTTTTGTTGCATCGATCTTTTGAGTATTATTCGGCTTACTTTCTGGAATTTCCCCAATCTTAGTCTCCTGATGTCTGGTGAGTCTCTTTACTTTGGAACAGGGCTGAAATTGATGGTGCTAATGGAGAGCATAACTGTCTTCAACAGATGTGTTTCGGGAAACGGTATGCCTCCGACTCTTCCCGAAGACATATGTTTATGTATGAGCGTTTGGCGAAGGCTCTGTATGTTCTGTAGCTCGTGTACTCCTATATACCCTTGTGGATTGGTGAAGAATAGCTGTGTTGACGGTTCGTGGTTAGAAAATGGAAAATACTCATCCAAACATGCCATACATGTGCACGCTTTTAATGTGAGGAATCGAGGTCTGGTCCAGAAAAATCAAAAATAACATTCTAGGTAAACAAGCTAACTTAAAAAATGTTCAACTTCCAACTATCTGCTGCCCAAGTATGGTTAACTAAATTTCAAAAAAATTATTGAAGGCCGACGGCACAATTCCACTAAAAATTCTCAAATAAGTGATTTCTTCGTACAAATGTTGGAAGAGTATTATGCTACCTCTTCAAGGGGAAGGAATAGTATTCAGAACTGCCACACTTCATCTAGCGTAAAGGTATTGAAACTTTGGGTTGGGGATCTATGGATATAGAGCTTATTCATAGTTGACAACTGGTACTTTATAACTAAGAACGAAAGTATTGTATAGATTTACTTATGGAATTCAATGATGTTGAATTAGTGATCAAATTATGATGAGTTGATTGATGCCTACTTTCAATGGTTGGCAACGGAAATTCAGTTTGAAGATTTTATTCTTATTTTCCTGTAATGTTCAATTTAATCATGACTAGCATAAATATCTAGGCCAAAATGTTGAACGAAAAGATATCTTACAAATTAGATAGGATTTAGTGTAGTGAACCTTGTGCAAGAAAAAATAGAAGAATTTATCGTTAAAAATTCTACAGGTCACGAAATGAACAGTGTTCAGGACCCAAGTCCAAAGCCTGCCGAGAGAAGATGCGTAGAGATAGATTGAATGACAGGCATGGTTTCCTTTCCTTTTCTTTCCTTGAAAGATTTATGTACGAGGCACAACAAAACATTGTGCATGATGCTTTCCGTGCTAGCTTGAATTCACAGGAATAGAAATCATTTGTTTTATCTTGATCAGATTATCTCTTATAGACTTCTTTCTTGTATAGGTTTCTGGATTTGAGTGCGGTTCTAGATCCAGGAAGACCTCCCAAATCCAATAAATCTAGCATTCTAGCTGATGCAACTTGGGCCTTGGTGCAGTTGAGAGGTGAAACAGAAGAACTAATGGAGGCAAATGAAAAACTTCAAGATACAATTAAAGATCTGAAGGTATTTTTCTTCCATTTATTTTATGGTACACTTGAAATACATAAGAATATTGTAGAATATTTTTTGCAAAGTGGGAGATTTTTTTTCCCCTCTCAGCAATTAACAAGCGATGCATTTTCATTTTGTCACATTGGGTGGAGAAAATCTCATTGAAAAAAATTCCTTTGATAAGTAGTGTATATTGGATATTTTGCCTTCAATATAAAGGTGTCATTCAATTAAAAGTTTGAACACCTTAATTTACCTTGTTGAAATGGATTTTCTCTTTTCCATCATGTGTTTATTATTTTGAACTTTTGGTTGAATTCTTCTAAAGGGTATTTCCTTTTTCCCAAATTGCTCCTTTTGTGAATTTTATATTCCAGCAGGTCTATGAATTGATTCTTTGTTAACCTTTCTTACAGTCAATAATTTGTTCAATTAGAAAAGAGTTGAGGAAAATTAGCGTTAGTTTCTCTCAAGCCTTTCACTGAAGCTCTGTTGAAGGTGTTTTATTAGGCCCCACACGTTTTTCTGCATCCCTGACTTTACTGTAGTCATAATTAAAGATTTCTGCCGAAGGTTCGATTTGTGGAAATTGCATTTACACTTGGAGTTGAAAATCTGGGAATTGAAATTCTCAACGTAGGAATCTGTTATTCAGCTTTATTCTTGAAATTCGATATTTAGTTTTTACTTGGTAGCACTTTGAATTCATGGAATCAGATTTATTCTTCAGCGCTTGTGGGGAATGCATGTCCTTAACGTCGTAGAAAAGAATATGAAGTCAATATTCTGACTTTTTTGAAGGCAATCAACTATTTTTTTATTTCACCATATTATTAATCAATCTGATGGAGTTGATTGCAGTGAAGGAATCAATACCTAGCCTAAATGAACGAAGTGAAGGTGCTAAAAGAAAATTTGCAAAAAACTTTTTTTTTTTTTTTTGGGTATAGCATGGGATAACTGCTGTGCCTCCTGATGCTAAATGGGAAATCATCTGCCGTTTCTGTAAAAAATATTGAGTTTGGTTGCTAAAGCATCTTAATTTCACATTGTTCACGATTTCAGTGTTGCTAAACATCGCATCTTTCGTGTTTTCCAGGAGGAGAAGAATGAACTACGTGATGAAAAACTGAAGTTGAAAGCTGACAATGAGAGATTAGAGCAGCAGATAAAAATTATGAGCTTGCGGCCTGGTGGATACATTCCACATCCATTTGCATATAATCCTGCAGCAGCAGCAGCAGCAGCAGCATTTAGTTCACACAGTCAAGCTTCTGGAAACAAATCAACTCCATTTCCTGCTTACCCTGCTTTACCTGCCTGGCAGTGGTTGCCACCAGCTTCACGAGACATCGCGCAGGATCAGAAACATGTTTCCCCTACTGCGTAAGCAGTGGAAATGGTACTTGAATGGTCATTTTTGTAATCTTTTCGTTGGATGGTTATTTTCGTACTTTAATGATTTATTATCACTTTATTATTTATATGCATGGTACGTTATAGATAAGAAGCCAAGCATGTCGTCAGGTGGAACCCTTGCGTATCCGTAGAAGAGTGTGTTCCTTTGTATCTGTTTACTTGTTTCCCCTTCTTTACCTATTTTTCCTCTCTATTTTATGTTGGAAAATTTTGCAGTTTCTTAATTTCACCATTTCAAGTGTATCACTCCTGGACACCATTTTCCCTGTGGATTAATACATAAACTATCGTGGTGTTGACGCGTCTTTCACAGGTGTATGTATCCGTTGAATGGTGTGTTCCGGCATCAGGTGTTCGTTTATCTGATCTAGCAGACGATCATCTGATGCTGTTTTTTGGGTTCATCTTTTAGGACGAAGTAAATGACCAATCACACACTATCTTATTGTGAACACCGTCTCTTTTAGGTCTCATTTATCAGCATTTTAATTGTACATAAAAATTTAACTTTTATTTAAAATTGGCAACAATTTACTTTAAAATTTAACTTTATTTAATTTACTATTTTTAGTTCGAATTCTCCGTTGAAACAAACGAAATTTTAGGCTTACTTTTACCTATCCTCCACAGCAATAGCATCACTTTCCTCCACGAAACTACCTCTAATCGTGCAGGAAGCGTTCTTGGATCGTATTCATCAACCAGAGCTTTTATCGCCGATATTTGAATTCCGGTAAAAAAAAGTAATCCTCATCAACTCAATCAGTAGATTTTTATTGGAGATATTTATGTAATATCGCCATTTGCAAAGAAAGGAATATTCTGTGGTGGTGTGTTCGCAGAAAATCGCTTTCGCGTCTCCTTCCCTTCGTCCGCCTTTCTCGATTCCAAGCAGAATTTACTCCTCGCATGTTGAAATCACCAAATTAGGGAGTAAAACCGAGGCCACTAGCTCTTCCAAATCCTAGGGTTCCAGCGGTCGCACCTCCTGCTGCTGCTGTCGTAGCGCCTCGTATTTGCTCCGTGCGAAGTAGAGGTCCGTCCTTTCTCCTGTCCTCTTCTTCTGCTTCTTTTGTGGCGGCGGCAATGGTTTTTTTGTTTGATGATAGACTCTCGTTTGCGGTACTTTTGTTCCTAAAAAGGAATCAGTTTCTGAATTCTGGTTGTGAGTTTTGATTCTTTTTTGGTATTGTACTTGAAGAAGCATGTGATAGAAGGTAGAAAGATGGCAATATTATATGAGAGATAGTTGGTCACTTCGTGAAGCCACATCCGTCTCCTACCATTGATTCCGTCTAAAAATCTTGGTTTGTAGAAAACTAGCAATACAAGAAAAGGTGTTTGATACTCCAGATTTGAACCATGCTTTCATATGATTCGCAACAAGCAGATTTTGAAGATGTTTGGCTGGGTCGTGTGCTTAGTCTTTAGTCAAAAAACAATCCTTGACGTCTCGAATGGCACACCTTGCACTTCACAGTTCACATGCTTGCTCAGATAGCAACTTATTGCCACAACCATTGCCAAACTTGTCCTTATTTTAGGCACTAGTGTCACCGAGCCGATCAAACTCAGCAAACTTCGAAGAAGATGAAGTTGCTGCGGGTACGTTGGAGTCTGCTCCTACCCAATCAAGATTTGAGCGTTTAGCCCACTAGAGGAGCCTGCCAAGTGGAGCCCAGTGGAACAGATGTGGTCCCAGTTAATGTGGATATTATGCTGAGCATTAGGGTCCTTAAGGAACCCTTGAGTCTATCTGGATGGAGTTCCTTTTCAATAAAATATGATGTGTGTAGGAATTTTGTAGAAGCTCCTTAAAAAATGACTCCATTGTCTTGGGCAAAAAAACCAAAAATTTGGGAAGTGAATAATGAAATGCAGCATGTGCTTAATTATCCTATCCTATCGGGAGAAAAACATGTGTATTAAAAAAATTATATATTGATAATCAATTTCTGTTTTAGTTTCCACATTTTGAATGGTAAAATCCATTAAATGTTCCTTTGCATACCATTTTCGTTTCTAACATTATCCTTTTCTCCCTTTGGATCAGAATTTTTTTCTGTTACTGCTAATGATTCATTTTTAAATTTTCTGTTGCATTAGATTGTTAATCAATTTTCGTTGCTTCTAATATTAGGAAATGGCAAGCATAGTATCAAGTCATGCTCATTGTTTATCCTTGAGAATTGATGTGAATCATTGGAGTGGAAGCTCCCATAAGGTGTTTCATCATGGTTATTCAGTTTTGGCAAATCCCTCTAGTACAATGTTATGTTGTGAAGGACAATGTTATAAGTCTCATAAACCAAGGATGATTCCTGTCAAAGCTGTCAGTGATAATCTACCTGGTGATGGTGAACATGATGGTCAAGATAAGCAACCTACTTCAGGTGGAAATGGGGAGGTATATGATCATTTGCCTTCATCTGATTCTTCTGTAACTTTGTTAACAAATTTGGGAAGTTTATATTTCTGTTGATTTTACAGTTTATTATACATATCATTAACTGTTAAGTGGTTGGGTGTCTATGGGAAAGGCATCAAGATCTGTAAAATTAAGGATTGTTGGAATTTTATTTATTTATTGGAGAAGGCATTAGCGTTGAATTTTCCTTGTAGATGAATTTTAGTCTTTCTCGAGAGAATTTGGAGAGGCTGGTTGGACAGGATGATGCAAGTTTTAACGGAGTTGATCTTGCAACTCTCATCAGAAAGAAGTATGGTAGATCGTACGATGTGCAACTTATAAAGAAGGTAAGATATCGTGATGCCAACTGTTACCAAGTACTAACAAAAAAATTATTGTTTTATTTCAACATGCGTTTAACATCATTGTTTTACTTTGATATCAGTTTTTTAACATCAATCACTGTTTTGTATCAAAGTAGCGTATTTCTATTCTTTTGATCCTGGATCCTTTGTATTTTTTCCAGCGTAATTTTTGGTGTATGTTTGTTTTGTTGTGAACTATCCAATTAAAAAACTGTTGATCTTATCTGGGATCATGCTCTTCTATGTACAACATTAAAAGACCTGAATGTCTTGTAAAGATAAAAGTTCAGTTCATGGACCTGCTACATGTAGTATGGCAGTTAGATGTTTATACCTACCGCAGGCACTATTCTCTTTTGAGGCAGGTGACAGGTTGTAAAACGATAAATACACAACTTTCTTCAGAAGATTGTTATGCTTCCAGAGGCTGTTTTCATCTTTGCTCAAATATGAGCTGCTTTATAATTGTACTTGAAATTGTTAATTTTTTGAGGAAGGGCTTCAAATCATTAATGAATGCCAATTTTTCTGATTTATTTCTCTTTTGTAGGAATTCATGGGAAAAAACCTTCTTGCTATGAATGTCATGTGGAAGTACAGGGAGCAGGTAAAAATATTTACCATGTACCGTCTATTTCATTCTGTGGCCATTGAAAAATAAATTTCTCGTACAAAATTTCAACAAACCATGAAGTGTTATTTGGCAAGGAAATCATTCAGCATGGGTTCATATGCCACACAAGTTTTACTTGCAAGTTCTGCATATACTTGGGTGTTCTCAGAATGGCACTCAACAAGATGAGGGTGCTGAAATCATTCTGGTTTTGGGAAATCACATTGAACACACAAATGTTGATCGCATCAAATTGGTGATCAATTTTTTTGAACGAATAATACATCAACCAAAATAAATATTTCCAGCATGAGTCGCTTCTATTTGGGTTCCAAAAAGTTGCAAGACCACATTATCTTCTCGTGTTATTAATTTCAGCAATCTTTTCCGTTGACTGAAGAAGAATATATACTGAGGCTTGATGATGTTGCAAACACATTAAAATGCTGGGGTGCTGTATCACATGTCAGGAACAGTCTTGAAAAATTGAAGGAGAGACCCAGGATAGGGAAGGTATGTTGTTAGAGTATCTTCCTTCTCGACATACCTGTTAAGCTAAATGAACGTGGATAATCTTCTGATGACTATGTCATGCTGATGAATTTTTTATATTCTTTAAATTTATTTCATAAAATATAACTATATCTACTGTGATCATACCCTAAAATTTTACAGCTAATAACCATGGCCTTAACTTTCTTATCACCTATTTTTCTTATCTGTACCACATACACGCATTTGTAATTATACATGTCATTGTCTTAATTGCTTTTCACTTGGGTCTCTGTAAGTTACTTTTGAACTTAACGTTTCGTCAAGATAGCTCATAATATTATTTAACGCTGTCAAGCTACACTGGCATATCAAAGTACATGGAATGTTGCTAACTTTTCATGCATGTTTTAGTTGTTTTTCTCTTAGTTAAATTCACCATATGTACTCAAACATCCGCTTAGATACTAAAACACGTGAAATTGTTTTTCCCTAATATTATATTACGGCAAATCTCTAACCCTATTTTGCCTAGAACCGCACGGCTGTTCGAGTCTTGGTAATACATGTGAAATCATCTCACTGATTTAATATGTACTCTTCTGAAGGCTGTAAGCATCTTCATTGATATGGATGAATCTGGTGGTCGTTCCAATGAATGGATTTACAAGTGATCATTCCAGTTAAAATAGTACCAGACGTTCTTTCTTAGAGGCTAATCTGACTTAAAGTTGATGGCGCCGTATGGAAAATCCACCAGGGCCTCAAAAGTCACCTACAGATATTTGCAAGCTTCCAGACCCTTTAGTCATTGGGTGCCACTTGTTCATTCTTCGTAGAAGAAAGTTTATTCAAAGTGGTTACATCTAATTTGTTGTTGCCTTTTCTTGATTGCCTTGTAAAGCGGAATCTTTGGTTGTCAAGTTGAGTCACTTCCTATATCCTACCGAGGCCTTCTCATTCTTGGAGTTCATTATTGAAAGGTTACTACGGCTTGATAATTGCAAGGGTGAATTATTTCTCATTTGAAAAGGAAAACTTTCTTTAATAAATTCTATCCTATCCTCCATCTCTACTTATTTATTTATCATTTGTGAAATCTAAATCTTCCCTGCTCCATGGAAAAAGTAATAGACCAAATCAATAACAAATTTCTCTGCAGCTACAACAAAAATTCACTCCAACCACCACCTTGCCTGGAGGCTCAACCTCAAAAAAATTTATCACAATCAAATAATCAATACAACTAATGAATACTTTTTTAATACCCATCACAATAAATACTCAAGTAATTTATCATAAACTTCTCAAACAGGAGAATAGTTAAAATAAAGTGTTGGAAATAAATTTTTTTAAAATATTCACCGAAACTCTGAAGCTAGTAATAACTAATAAGGGTAATTAACAATAAGTACAACCATGGCAAACATAATCACCGTCTACTCTAGTCACCATAACCTGCGAAATATCACAAAATCTCCGAGATCTCAGTCGCGATCAAGTTGGTGATGACCTATAAAAATTCACAAATATGTTTCTGGAGTCACCAGCAAGAATTTCCTGTAGGTTCCCCAAGAAGTTCTCCTACGATTTAAGAATACATACGTTTGTTGTCATAGGCTGTGGTATCGATACTTGCATATTTGCAGGCTTGGGCATCTTAGACTGCACAGTGGTAGAAAAGTGCGGATTGAAATGAAACCTGAAAAGGAAAAGAAAGAATGATACACATGGATTGCAAACATAATTGAAGAAAGTAGGAAAGAAGAACCAATCCACAATTCATTCCCAAGGAAGAAGCTGGAGAATGCGTATATTGAATCGAAAAGCTTTTAGGACAGCATAAGATGGAGCCGTACAACCTGCAAGTTGAGAACTGCAAACCTGATAATACCTAAACTTTGTAACCATCCGTTCATCCTATTTCATGGATTAGCAATAAAATGCTAACACCGTCTGAAGGCTAAGAACTAGCTGCAGCATCACATGTCTGTTTTAGTTTTGCAACTCTAGCCTGTATAAAAATGAAATTTTTCAGAGAACAGAAAAATGCACAGGATAGCCAATGCACCAGCAAGGTTTCATTGTTGAAACTTTTATACAATCAGATAATAATATTTTCAAACCTTAAAGGATTTGGACCGACGGATTGAGGGATCAAGTTGTAAAGCAGTCAAATATGCCTTATCAGCAGCATCCCATTCCTCCATGGCCATATAAACATCTCCTTCACATATATATGCCTGCAAAATCATGCAACAAATAGAATCAAAATCACGAATAGAAGATGTTGGATTAGAAAGTTCCATAGAAAAATTCAAATTTTTAATTAACGATCCAAACATGGTGATACCAGAATTAAATATGTAGTGCAGGATTCCCAGTTTTTTGAGCCTAACTAGATTACAGATTTTGATAGGGTACCACCAAAGGTGGAAAACGATTAAAAACAAACGCAACTCACCTGACTTCCTCTTGCTTGCAACCGTGAAACAAGACTTGAGGATATCGTTTGGAGGTTGGACAAAAGGTGGAAATTATCAAAAATAGTTTGAACGACACAAAAATGACAATGTTCAGGAAGTAGTTCATTCACTGAAGTAGGAATCAAAATTTTCCCTACCCATTTCTCAATTATTATCAAATAATTTTCGGTTAAGATACCAATAACTCTGTTAACCTGATAAACAGTGAACATGAATGAAATAATGAGCTTATATTGAACAATAGTTTAAATTATATTAAAATTAGGGAAATTCTTTTATGCATATTGCATAAGGAACAATCCTTTAGAAATAGGCATGTAGTTTGAAGAATTTAGGTGACGGATTTTATTGGCAGAAGATGAAAGATCAGTCCGGCATTCATACATTGCAGCTAATTTTTTTTTTAAAAATTCTAGATGACTAACGAAGGGGATTCGATGCCTAAAATGTTTTATGGTATTCATTATAGATCATCACTGTGAGCGTGCAGGTTGCTGATTTCATAAGCTAAAATGAAATTGGGATGCCAAACTGACAACAAAGGTCCAAAAGACACGTACTTGAGGAAATTTAGGGGCAATCTTTGATGCTTCTTTAGCATCCTCAAGAGCACCGGCAGTGTCTCCCATGGCCAATCTTGCTGCAGATCTATTAAAATCCCGGAGGCATAAAAAATAAGTACTTTATACAGCAGGTGCAATAGGAGATGCATCTTATATAAGTAAACCCAAATCCTGGAAATCCGGAATCACTAACGTAAGATGATAAACAAATGGAAATACAGAAAAAAAACAAATAAAAACACCAAGAGTGAAACCCAAAAAGTAAAATTTCTCGATATGTCATGTACTTCTCTTTTGGTGCGATGAATTCAGGACCTGGTCTTGTAAGCAACATGAAGACCTCCCGATGGCTTGAGATCAATGGCCTACAACCAAAGCGAAGCAACCCCAAAGTATAAATGTTGCATAAACACGAGCAACGGCAGGTGTGACAACTCACAACTGACACAACAGCATACATGGGAGAGCAAATCCACGGCCCCGGACGGATTCCCCTTATCCGCAAGTTCCGCCTCGCCCTTCTTCCTCAGCATCAATGCTTCGAGATTTCTTCTCGGATCGAAGTCAAGCCCAGCCGCACCGCGCCCTAAAAGCTCGGCCAGAAGGTCAGCCGCACGAGCAGCAGTGCCGCAGTGGCCGACCATCAGCTCGTCCGGCAGCGCAACGAGATTAGGCCCGGCGCCGCACCTTCCGAGGCACCCGCACGAGACGACGGAGACGCCGGGAGGGGCGATGTCGGAGAGGACAGAGAGGGTTTCCCTCGCCCCCTGCTTGGCGCAGGTCCTGTTCACGCACACTCTGATCTCCTTCACGCGTTGATTGGCTTTTGGGACCAGACGACGACGACGGCTGCTGGAGGTGGAGGGGGGCGGAGGAGGAAGGCGGAGATGGAGGAGAGAAGCGGAAGAAGGGGCGCGGTGGCAGAGTTCGAGCTCCATGTCGAAGTGGGAAAGGCGACGGCGGACGACGCCGTCATTAAATGTAAAGATTTGTTGGATAAAATGAATAGAAAAATTTACCATTTTTTAATTAATATATTTTTTAAAGTAAAAAGATCCGGCGGTACATTTTGTCTGAAGGCATGCATGTGTCGGTGCATGATCTGCTGTTCTCCCACATGCCCGCATGGCTTTTCGTAGTCCCGACAAATTAAAGTCCAAGAAGCGAACACAATAATTTTGCGGTATGGACGTGTAATCGAACAAACGATAACCAAACCATAGACAGACCCAAAACGTATGCGTCTGGGTTCGGCGGCCCAGCAGGACCGAACCCAACAAAAAAATACACCATATTCGAAAGTACCAGAGGAAAAATATCACCGGAAATTACGCACCTTCTTGTGGAACGACGAACCTATTCGTACGAAACAAAATCGTTCTTTGGAAAAAAAGAAAAAGGGAAGAAGAAGAGAAGAAGGCTTTTGCAGTACGAGAGAGAGAGAGAGAATCTAATCATGTAATGGAGGGTAAAATAAAAGGAGCAGGGAAACATGCATGCACATGGATTCTAATAGAAAAAGGGGAAAAGCACTGGCGCTTGCTCGGAATCGCTCCGTCCACTCACTCCTCGCCGGATGCTGCCACACGGACGTGTCCAGAGCAGCGCATTAAAAAATGATCGACGGGTGCGAAACCAGAGGAGCTTGATTGTTGCATTGCGTCCTCTGCTCTCTGTTTCTCTCCATCCATTATCCAACCGAATCTTTACTTGGCTCTCGTCCACGCCGTTCCCGTCCCTTCTTCCTCTTCCCCGGGCAGACATGCAGGAGCAAGACTCCTCCCGTGTTTATCTCAAAGTCCTCGTAAATCACCAACACGCCTTCTTCCTCAACCAGGTACGTACGCTCCAGCTCTTTCTTGTGCTTTCACCAGGATGGTCGTCCGTCCGTCGTCCGTCGTCCGTCGTCCGTCGTCCGTCGTCCGTCGTCCGTCGTCCGTCGCCCGTCGTCCGTCGCCCGTCGTCCGTCGCCCGTCGTCCGTCGTCCGTCGCCCGTCGCCCGTCGCCCGTCGTCCGTCGCCCGTCGTCCGTCGCCCGTCGCCCGTCGCCCGTCGCCCGTCGCCCGTCGCCCGTCGCCCGTCGCCCGTCGCCCGTCCCCTGTCTGAATTTCTCACCCTCTGCCGCAGAAAATACTTTGCACCTTCTCCGCAAGGCTGAGGTCCATGATCCAGGAAGAGAGCCGCAGAAGTGGGAGGTCCCCCACCAAGTGCCTGGAGCTCGAGATTCCAGATTTCCCCGGAGGCCCCCACGCCTTCGAGCTCGCCGCCATGTTCTGTTACAACCATGGCACCATCCCTCTCAACCCATCCGACTGTTGCCTCGTCCACTGCGCCGCCGCCTACCTGGGCATCACCGACCTTCTCCGCCAAACCGAGGCGTTTCTGGGCGGCGTTTTCCACTGGACCTGGAACGACGTCCTCAACTCCCTCAGCAGCTGCGAGTCCTTCTTCTCCTCCGCCGAATCGTCCGGCCTCCTCCACAACCTTGTCTCCTCCCTTCTCGCAAAGATCTCGGCCAACTCGGAGGGTCCGCTATTGGCAACACCGCCGTTGACGTCCCCTCCGTCCTCGTACTCCTCACCCGACCCCTGCGGGCTCAGACCGTCCTCCGCGAACCGGACTCCCGAAACAGTCAAGCCCAGCTTCACCAGAGAATGGTGGTTCGACGACCTCACCATCCTGCACCCAACCACCGTAGAGAAGATCATCAAGGCTCTGGGAGCGTTCGGCACCGACAACCGGAGCCTCGTCGTCACGAGGTTCCTCCTGCACTACCTCAAAACCGCGGTCCGAAGGCCGGGCGGGGGTGGAGCGGAGTACGGGGGTCTGGCGGACACGGCGGTGCACGGGGTCGTCCTGATGAGCAGGACGGCGTTCACATGCAGGGGGCTGTTCTGGGTGCTGAGGGTGGTGACCTCCGGGCTGGGACTGAGCCAGGAGTGCAGGCGGAAGCTGGAGAGGCTGATGGGGCTGATGCTCGACCAGGCGACGCTGGACGACCTGCTGGTGTCGGGGCAGGGGGAAGGGACCGTGTACGACGTGGGCCTGGTGGCGACGTTGGTGGGGGTGTTCGTGAGCGATGAGAGAGGGGTGTCGTCCCAGAGGTTGAAGAAGGTGGGGAGGTTGATGGACAAGTACCTGAGAGAGGTAGCTCCCGACCAGCGCTTGAAGCTGCCCATGTTTCTTGGGTTGGCGGAGGGCTTGCCGGACTCCGCCAGGGATTGCTTCGATGGCGTTTACAGGGCGCTGGACATTTACCTCGAGGTAAACAGTAAAAAAGATTCTTTCCAAAACATGTATTTCGACTAGACTAGACTGCCTTGAAATGATGAAATTATTTTTGTGAAAAAGCTTATATATCTGACGGGTATAATTAATTAATCATGTGGTTCCATCGCTTCTCTCCAGTCCCATCATCCCACACTCTCCCCAGAAGACAAGTCACGGCTCTGCCGCTGCCTCAACTACGAGAAGCTCACCCTGGAGGCCTGCAAGGACCTCGCCAAGAATCCGAGGATCCCACCGAGGGAAACCGTCCAGGCTCTAGCCTCGCAGCAGTCGAGGATCAACCCGAGAATGGCCATGACGGCGGACGAGAGAACCCCCGAGGAGGAGGAGGAGGAGGAGGACGCGGGTACGCCGAGGATGGAAGCCCACGACGAGAAGGAAGAGCTGAGGTTAAATCTGCAGAGGATGCAGTGGAGGGTGGTGGAGCTGGAGAAGGCGTGCAGAGAAATGAAGGGGCAGATGTCCAGGATGGTGAGAAGCAAGGCCGTCGGCAGCGCCTCTCCTCGCTACCACCATAACAGCAGAGGGTTGCCCAGCAGGCTCTGCTGATGCAACAACCTTTTCTCTCGTTCCTTTCTGGCGAGACCCACGTTCACTCAAGTCTACAGGCCCGTAACAGCAATCTCAGAATCTGTTGTATCTAACTATTACTTTACAATTAACGTTTATAAAACAACCATTAATTTACAGTTCAAGGTGGTCGATCGTGTCAGGTGTTTGGACCATGGCAATTGATTTGATGAACAACGAAAACATATCTTAGGAGCACGATCCTATTTGTCACTCGACAGATTTCACCCTACGAAACCAATGTTTATTATGTTGTAGTTTGGCAAGTAATTGTCCAAATATTCTTACATTAATTACTGCAGAAATTGAATTCAAACTAATACATGACGAATATTTTCACTTATCATCAATTAAATCTAAAATGAAATATTTAACAATAATACCAGCTGCAAAAGTAAAGAACTACATTAGTCCCCCACCGTTTCCTAAAAAACAAGTCCAAAACTAGTGAAGTTGCTCGTACATAACCACAGCCCGCTTGATCCCTGCGACTGCCACTTTTGTAAAGGTACCTGAATGGATGAGAAAGCTGCTTCACGACGTGGATGGATCTCTATAATGCTAAATTGAGAGCACGAAAGAGGCACGACCATGTTCACAATGCCTTGTTAACGTGGATAATAGATTGTAAGAATAACTAACAGGGAAACACAGCAACAGCACAAGTAACAGGAAAGTTGAGGTACGCAATACCCATCCAACAAGGCGGTATCCATGGAGGGCCAGTTCCACTCCATTCTTAGATTGGTGCATTACATCTTCAGTGAAGGTCGTAATTATTTCTAGTGGAATTCTTTTTCCATTGCAATTTCTTTATCATCAACTTCATAACCACCACTAGCCTGCAAACCTAACGAACATGAAAACAAGTGATCAAAAAGGTCCTGGCACAGAAATCATAGTGGACTACTACAACCTTCAAGAGGGGCAGCATGGCTGCGAGATGCTACCTGATCAGAATGTGGGATGTAAAACTTCATAACCCTTGGAGAGACACAGGAAGAAGATGGCAATAACATCTACATCAGCTATATGAAGCCGTTCATTACATGAGAACCAATTGAAAGCCCAACTCTTTCCAAATCAGAATATCAACACTATCAGAGAGGGAAAAGAGAGCCATTCATTATTTTTTTTAATGGTGATTATATATATGGTTGCGGTAAAGAGAAGAAGTTCGAATGGCCCAAAAAGGTTGAAGAAGAAAAATTAAAAAGATTGAAGAAAATGGATGTCCTTGTTGATAATGTTATAAAGGAGTTGCTTGAAATACCTGATTTTACTAATGAGCAAATATTCACAACAATGAAACTATTAAAAGATTCTGAAATGTTTTTTGGGTATATAAGCCAAAAATGCCCGATTTCTTCTCTTGCCTCAAACCTCACGAAAACAATGGAGAATCCTATCACCCCACCAAGTCCTAACCTCCAACCAAGTTGTTACAATACTCTATATATAATAAGAAAATAACTGATAAATTACACAAAGGTATTATGATGTCTGCGTAAGATAATAGAAATGAGTGATTCTCGATTTCTCAAAATTGAATTTGAACTTTATCAACTTGTATTGATATCTTTGAATTTTATATAAATTTAGGAATGTTGTAATTTATATGTGATACATTAATTATGATATCTTAATATCAAATTAAAATTTTTGTCATTTTTCAACATGTGCACAAATACTTAAATTTCAAATTTTATCATTTTCTACCACATATACAAATGCCAATAAAACAACAAAATTGAAATTACTTTCTGTCATTTTCATTTTCTATTATTTTTCACCTTTTTCTCATTTTTCTTTTTGACATTTTCTGAGTACACAAACACTCCCTAAATGATATGTGGAATGGAGGGAAAAGTAGTGGCAAAAGAAATTTGGGGTTAACCTACCATTGATACCATGTTTGATTATTTACTAATGGTGATTATATATAGATATAGATTGTCATGATAATCCTAAGGATTCTAGGTACATGGATATTCATTTATCAAACAAATACTAATGTAATGACAAGCACTAATATGTACTAACACTACTATTCTAAACAGTAATGTTTTGTGAAGGATTTAACAGATGAAGAATTCTATTTACCTTTTTTAATTGCAACATCATGGGTATGGAATTTCCTTCCAAAAGTTGTCAGTATGCATGGACAGTAGAATATGATGGCACATATAAGAAGATGTGTCCCGGTGAAGTTCTTTTGCTGTTTGAAATTTTGTTTTCCTGACATATCTGGGGTCACCATCTACAAAGAGCAACAAGAAATGAAAATTTCACAATTGAACTCCAACCATCCAAAGCCCAAAAAGGAAATTTATTGAAGGTATATATTAAAAAAACCATGAATATACCAACAAGTCCAAAACCACATTTGAAGATATGGTAAGCATTATCTTGAAAACCTTCAAAAGAGGAAATCTCAATTCCACTGGTTAAATGTTGAAAATAAATTAAGCTTCTAAACCAAAATTAAAAAATGTAAACGTAGTGCATGAGGCTTGCATCAATCCAAGGTATGGAAAGAATCTAAGTATGCACAGACATCATTTAGTCCAATTTTCACAAGAAAAGACATTAAGAAGAAATCAAATGCCAACCTTATTCCTAAAAATGTCATTTTTCTAGGGGAGAAAAATGCTCGCATGTGTGAACTTCAAAATATGTACTCAAAAGCAATGAGCCAAGAAGAAATGCAATAATATACACGAGAATGACGCTATGTAGGTAAATAATATCAGGTATGAGATAAAAATGCATGAGATCATCCAAAGAAACCAAATCAAACATATACAAATTCCAACATATAGCTAATTTGAAATTGTTATTGGGCAATAAAGTACAAAACTAAGGAAAATGCTTATTAAAAATCGTGGTTATTTTAAAAAATATGATTTCAAGAAACTACCAAAATTTTATGCAGAAATTACCATCAATGTAAACAAGTTGAAATGGACAACTGCCTGCCTTTTATGTTGGTTTCAGATAAACCATTCGAGACAATAAAGAAAATTCTTATATAATAAGTACCACGAACGATATTGCAGCTACAAGTGCATTTTAACCACAAAATGTAAGAAACTGCGTAGTAATAATAATAAACAAAAACCTCTAACTATTTACCAACAACAATCTGCATTGACCATAGGCCTTCAGTTCTCGGCAATAAAATGATATCCAGATAGCAATTAACATCCAGGAATCAGTGACCATCCATGGAATATTATTGTTGAGAAATGGGAAGGGCGTTCCAGGCTTTAGGCACGGAAAATGGCAACAGCTATATAACTTCCATTTGGTTACCCCCTAAAAAAGTCCCAAACCGATCTGCTCCTCCACCTTTTCCCATTCTTTCAATAGGTTTGCTGAGAAATTTCTTTTCAGCTTCTGTATCAACCACCTAGCATCTTTCTCTCTGGAATTTTTCACCAAACCCTGTAACAATAACTTCAGCGGCCCAATGTCTGGGGTCTTGTTCCTCATGACGGCCTCCCTACAAACATTAAAGCCAGCATTGAAGTCCCCATTTTTACAAAGGAAATACATAAAATTCCGATAAGTGGCAGAGTTTGGGCCGAGATTTCTCTCCTTCATTCTATCGTATACTTTTTTCGCATCTAAATGCCTCTTGTTTTTGCAGTAGCAATAGATTAGAAGGTTGTAACTTATGATATCAGGCCTCAAACCCACAGACTCCATTTCATCGAACACTTTCAGCACATCTTGGGGTTTCTCGTTATGTGCAGAATACATAACCCTCACATTATAAGCAGCCAGGTCGGGAACACAACCTTTAGTGACCATGTGATTCCACAGATCCCCTGCCTCTTCCGGCTTCTTGTTCTTATAAAGAGCATCTAGAATTGGGGTATACACGACAACGGAAGTACGCATGCCTTTCTCATCCATCTCCTTCAGTACCTGGTGAGCCTTCTCTGGCGTGCCGTGTTCACACAACGACTTGATCAATATCACATACGAGACCTCATCAGGCTCGATGGAGTACTTGCGACAGAGCCCAGCAAAGAGGCCTGGCACGCGGGAGTGGTTACCGGCGTGGTTGTAGGAATTGAGAAGTGCATTGAGAGAGATAGCCGTCCTCGTCCGGCACCCAAGCTTGTGCATCTGGTCAAAAGTGCGGGAGGCATGGCCGAGCATCTTGGCGTAGCCGTAGGAGACAATGATGGAGGCGAAAGAGGGCTCGCTTGTGATCGTGCGGTTCTTCTTCTTAGACTCGAGGAGCGTCTCGATTTCGGCGAAGCGGCGCGCCTTCACCAGTCGCTTCACTTCGGGGTCCACGGCAGCGATGGAGGAGGAGGAGGAGAACGGGCGAAAGTGACGGAAGAAGGAGAGGCGACGAACCGAGGAGGAGATCGCCATTGCCAAGGAAGAAAGCCAGCCGGAAGGGTACAAGAGATCGTCGAGATGATACTGTTTAATCTTCGTATTTTGTTGTTTATTTATCCTTGGTATTTTATTTTTCTGATTTTACTGTAGTCTCTTTTTTTCTTCTGTTAATCTATTACCATCGAAGTATCCATATCAAAAATAAATCCGGATCCGGAGAGATCATCCATTCCGACACGCCCGATCCACTACGACCACTACCGGCCCAGATCTCATCACACACCCTCACGGCCCAGGCGGGCCCATGGCATGGCAGGCGCCGTTTCCACGCGTTCGGTCGTGGACGGGCTTGGGCTGACACTGACAAATAGCGTTTCCCCGCACGTTGGGAATTGCTATACTTCGGCAACGTCTGACAGGTAAAGGTAAGGTGGCACATTTTTCAAGAGGTGATACGGAAGTTTAGATAAAATATAAAAAAAAATGTAAAATTATATAGAAGATTATTTTAATATTTTAAAAATAAAATTAATAAATTAAATTTATTTTTATCATTTTATATTTAAATATTATAATAAAAATTATTATAAATCTTATTTAATAAAAATAAGATATACCATCACTTCTATAAATTTCACCGTTACGAAAAACACAGCCTTGTCTTCGCGACCACAAAAAAAATCCGAAAGGGTGCGTGCCGTATCTTCCCCGCTTCCCTCCTACTTCGTTCTCAATCGTCTCAAACTCCCACCAGTCCCGCCCGCCAAAAGCAACCCAACTTTCTCACCCCGCGGCCCAGAGGACCTCACTCCGTGGCGGCGGCGGCGGCGGGAGATTAGCCGCTCCTCGTGCGGTCAAATTAGCCGGTTCTCCTCTTTTTCCAGGGCCCTAGATATTTTTATCCATGCCGACATGCTGTTCGGCACTGGGCCGAGCTCGCCCATTCCGTAGCATAACACCTTTTCTCGCACAAATAGGCGTGCTTCTTTTTTTCTTGTGAACTCAATGTGTTGCCTAAGGCTGGGAAATTTCGAGGCTTCAGCGTGGCATTGAATCGCTAGGAGCGACTTTGGTGTTCGGTCTATGTTCGACGGCGCGTTCCCTGTGAATTGCTTGGCCCGACTTAGTTGGGGTTGCTTGCTGACTCATTCAGATGCTGGCTCATCTAGACAGTACAGGCTTGTGTCTTCTGCCTGCTACCCATCCTGTTCCACGTATCGCTTGCCCATGTACGCGCAGGTGGAGTTCCCTGTTACGTTATAGGGTGAAAAATGCGCCTTTAGGATTTTCGTCACGCAGCAAGGGTAGAAGTGGATTGTTATGTGCGACGTGCGTGCTTGCATCTCGGGGAGGAAATTCGACTCACAGCTTTAAGTTTGGCAATTCTGCAAAAGGGAGCGTTGAGGCCCAAAATCTTTTTGTTGTTAAGCGGCTTTCTGATGTTGTCGAAAATGAGGATCCTGCTCAGGAGAAGGCCGAGATGACATCTCGTTTCATTAATTTTCAGGAATATCCCGGCTTTGATAAGCTCGGGACTCAGCTGGGAGATATTCGTCCCATTCCTGCTTCCCCAATAAACAGAAATGTTGCTGGCCTCTTTGTTTTCTTTTTCTTCTTTGGGGTTGTATTTGATAAGCTATGGACTTCAAGAAAGAGGAACCAGGAAGATACCAAAGCTAGGTTTGGTAGATGGCCTCAAGTGCCGGCAAGTTTTTCACCATTTCTTGAGAAGGATTTGCAGCGGAAAGAATCAGTTGAATGGGTCAATATGGTTGTGGGGAAATTGTGGAAGGTTTACAGAGAAGGCCTTGAGAATTGGCTTGTTGGACTGCTGCAACCTATAATAGATGATTTAAAGAAGCCTGATTATGTTCAAAGAGTTGAAATAAAGCAATTCTCATTAGGAGACGAACCACTATCTGTTAGAAACGTTGAAAGGATAACTTCTCGTGGTGCTAATGATCTACAGTACGTTTATTTTTTGTTCAGAGACTTCCACTACTTACCTCTTTTTATATAAGTTCAATTCTTCTGATTACTTCGACATATATACCTACCAAGGAGTGCTCATATTTCTTATAATTCAATTAAGATTCTATGTAGGGTTATATGCCAACTTTTTTAATATCAGGAAAAAGTTCCTGGACAGGAATTTTTGCTATAGAAGCTAATATTTTTTTATTTTTTCATTTCTTAAAATAAAATGTAATTGTATAACTAGCTGATCTATGATCTAATCTATTACAATAACAACAATCCAAACTGTAATCTCACTTTGTAGAGTCCACCTTCTTGTTTACAAGCGATTGACTAGTTTTTACAATTGGCTATCTACCTCATGCCAACCATTTTTCTTTATTTAGGCTTGAGATTGGTTATGTAGGAATAAACCTCCATAGGTGGAGTTATAAACAATCTATCACGTATTAAAATTCCTACATAAGCTTGTTTATATCTGTTATTAATTTTTCATTTGAAAACAATGGTTGAAATTCAAGAAATTTTGTTGAATGTTAAGACCTTTAAATTAAGGACACACACATTGTATTCATAATAATCTAATAATAAAAGTTAGACGGTTACTTTTTTCTTCTCTTGAATTTATTTGTTGAAATGAGTGTACCTACAGCAATGTTAGATGGTCACCTACAGGAAAATCATTTTTATCTATTCTTTAAATTTCCTAAAAATATCTGCAAATCAGTTTTGTGTAACATATTTTTTATTTACTCTTTTTAGTAAGCACACCTGTATCTATTAATCCACTTTGGTGAGTACACCTACTGTTTGAGTTTGTTGCTTATGAAAGCTTACTTAAATAAATCTATCCTTGTGAATCATTTGTAATCTCACAAAATTCCGAAAATTTTAGAAATTAGAAGTTCTAAATGCAATTCTCTGTTTCCTCCAAAAATTATCTGATAGCTGACTTGTGTGTTACTGTTGGCTGCAAAAGAAACTGAACATTGAATCTTTTTGTAGTTTTATACCGACTTTCTCAGAGTTCTCATGTTAATGGGTTGAGCCTAAATGTTATTGATTTTAATGAATTGCAACCATGCATGTTTGTATAGTTTTATAAAATCCTTGAATTGGGACAAAAATGCACTTAGGAACCAGGGGTTTTAAGAATTAAATCCTGTGAAATACATTGCTTTTTTCTAATTTATTGTAATCATCTTTCCATTTTAAAGATATTTCTCAAAAACAACTAATATAAACTGTCTGAATTCTTCAAATAGATAAATGTCATTGCAGAAACCAAGTGCAAACTGAAAAGAAAGTTAAAAAAAGAAAACTAATGTGTTTGCTTTGTTGTAATTGCCAAATATCCAATACAAATGAAAGAATCATTTCCTATCATTGCCTCAAGCTATCTTCTTTTGTGTGCTTAGGTATCAGATAGGTCTTCGTTACACAGGTGATGCACTGATGCTGCTGTCCTTGAAGCTGAAATTTGGGTTCATTCCTGTTGTGGTGCCTGTTGGAATAAGAAATTTTGACATTGACGGGGAATTATGGGTCAAACTACGACTTATACCATCAGAGCCTTGGGTAGGAGCTGTGTCATGGGACTTTGTTTCTCTTCCAAAGATTAAATTTGAATTATCACCATTCCGATTATTTAATCTCATGGGTATGCCAATTATAACTTGCAAAAGTCATATTATTTACAGAAGAAAAAATTTCTTTGATTCTGTGACATTATTTCAAGTAGATATTTTTAGAAGTTTTTATAGATTTATAATTACGTGTATGAATTTCTTATAATTGGAGGCCTACTATTATATGGATTGAGAGTTATTTTCTCTATTAGAAT
Organism: Amphibolis antarctica; assembly: GCA_024699675.1. Classification (NCBI taxonomy): domain Eukaryota; kingdom Viridiplantae; phylum Streptophyta; class Magnoliopsida; order Alismatales; family Cymodoceaceae; genus Amphibolis; species Amphibolis antarctica. The sequence continues at coordinate 81,943 of JAMKPZ010000214.1, forward strand.
CAAAGCTAGATATGAATGTTCGGTAGAGGGAGAGATGGCAACCCAGTGTGAGGCGTAGTGGGAAGGGTCTGCCTAGTGGGAAGGGTCTCACAGCCATTGTCACAAGTGGTGATGCTATTATATTTTCTTATAATATCGTAATCCACTTCCACCTATCTTTTGTATTTTCATAGAAAGGAAATGCTGGAATGTTCTTCTGTTACTTGGCAACAACAAAGTGAGGGTTCAGGAGGTCCTATGCTTTAGTCATTGCTGTCAATTGCAAATTTTGCAGACTTGCACAACCTGCCTGTCAATTGTAAACTTTCTAGGTGCCAGGCTCATAGTTTGGAATGGACATTCATGGCATGTAAATAAATAATTAAAACAGAAAAAAAAATAGATCTTATTTTAATGCAAGGATTATTATTTCTTGAATTGCCTTTAAATTTTATTACATATAAGTTAAATTCTTTCCTTCCTTTCTAAATTAGATTGCTAATTTTACCGAATCTTTTATGCTTTTGGCATGCTTTGGGATGGCTTCACCAGCAATTCCTGTGCTTTCAATGTAAGATTTCTCATTTCATCTTCTATTTTTTATCACTAGTCTATATGTGTGATATTTATTTGCACGGGTTGATTATGTCCTTAATATGCAAATGAATATGTTACTTTTTTTTCTCATCACCAGACTTATTGTATGCAGCTTTTTTATATGAAGCATATTCATGGTCAGATGTTGGCATCCTTAAATCCTTATGCACCTTTTACTTTTCATTACCTGTTCATTGGTTGCATTTGCTTGGTCACCTTTCTTACCTAAATTTCTTGTGTCTGGATTTTTTTTCTCCATCAAAGTTTTTGCTTTATATTTTTTTTGATACTCATATGTAGCATTTTGACATTGCTGGACTATGCCTTTTGCCATAAGATTTGCTTGCATTACTGATTTTTTCAAGTTCATAACAAATGGAAGAAATTTTGTTTTCTACTTTTGATTTCCAAACTTGGTTATGAATTGTGAGAAAAGATTTAAATTTGTGTAATCTAACCATTAATAGAAATATATGAAAGTTCATGTAACTGATATCACATATTGAGATTATGATACAGTTTGTTGTTGTAGTGTAGTAGTTTTGATTGTCAAAATAAAAAGATAACCCTTCTAGTATGTATACACCTAAAAATAGTTAATGACATCTATTGTAATACATTGATAGTAATTTTGTTCTCCTAAATTTCCTCATCAGATTGTTGTAGTTATTCTATAATCTTTCTATGTATGCTGGGGTACAAAAGTAATAATTACTTCTGTAAATAACAGGCTACAAAAGTAATAATGGCGTGTATATTATTTTTTCTTTTCAGGTTCCTGCTGAAGCTCCTCACTGAAGACTTGCCTCGACTTTTTGTACGACCCAAAAAAATCGTTCTTGATTTCCAAAAAGGAAAAGCACTTGGTCCTAATCCCAGTGATTTTGAGACAATCACATTACAAGAGGGGGGAAACAAAGATTTTGTTGGAGAATTGTCAGTTACATTAGTAGATGCTAGAAAATTGCCATATGTATTCTTTGGTAAGAATTTTTTCCCCTTCATTTATGGACGTTTATCAGCTTTATTTCATCAACTAATATGACTTTTTACTGGCTAGATTTATTTATACGATATTTTGTAAATAAGAACAAAATGGGTGAAAATAACAACATTAATAAAAATTGATGGCAAACTGATTACAACCTTGACAAAATAAGAGGCTTAGTTGTTTAGGCCAAGAGTGAAGTGCGTTAAAGATGAAAATAAATTTTTTTTAAGTAAAAGATATTCAACAATTTTTTCAATCAAACTACTTTAGAAAATCTAAATTTAATTTAAGCGATTTTCATAATCTTAATGAAGATAGAAGCTATAGTTTTGAAGATTTACAATAATTGATGTGAAAGAGTCTTTGAAAAAAATTAGTTTAGGAAATATGTTTGGACTTTATGAAGTTTTTATTGAAGTTTGGACTTTATGAAGATTTTTTTTTGTTGACACAAAACCCAGAAAGATTCCAGATGAATGGAGTTTCCCTGTACTTTATAAAAGAATAAGGGTAATAGATTTCAATGTTTTAGTTAATAAGTCTTACATGAAACTTGGGAAGATATTTGAGTAGAGATAATATATAAAACTAATGTAGATGATATAATGGTAGTAGATGAAAGTAAAATATGAGTTGATTTTAAACTAGAATATAAAAGGATATCTTAGAGCCCAAATGATTTAAACTAAGATTATTGCTGACTATATGGAGTACAATGGCTAGTTGTCTAGGATTCAGAACAATTGAAAATGGGGATATCAAAGAAGATATTAAAGGGGGGGCAGAAAATGTGGAAAAATTTTAAATTTTTCCATCATTATAAGTATAGATTTTTTTTCTTCATTTCTTACTAGTTAGGTTAGGAAAATTCTTACAATTGATGAAAATTTTATTATAATGTATCTCACTAACCTTGTGTGTCTTGCCTAATCTCTCCCAATTATCGTTGAATTCTTGACTACACATAAAATTATGTTTGAAATATTAAAATATAGAATATTAATAATTTTTCAAAATTTTCGCAATGTGCATAAACAATTTTAAAAAAAATTTCATTTTCTAATTTTCTTTTTCCTTTGTTGTTTTTTAAATTTCTATTTCTCAAATTCCTGTGCATAAACAATCCTAAGAGTGTGTTATAATTACAAGTGAACTTTTATTAGACACTCACTTGTTCATCTATGTTTTGTGATACAGACTGTTGGACATGGACTATTAGGAAATATTATGTTAAAACTGTAAGTATATTTGAATTGAGATTATCAAAATAAATGAATGGTAATATTTTAAGATACATTATAAGATGAATTCATTTTAAATAAAGAAGGTAGTGTCAATTAAGGACAAAAGAGTGATTGTTCTTTACATATTCGGGTTATATGCAAAGAAGACTTTTCAGTGTACTTGTATGGAACAATGAACTGATAAATGGAAAGATAGAACTAAAAGGTGTAGAATTATAAGGCTAGAGATAGTGATAAAATATTTAAACTTAAATAACCTAACATTGAAAGAGTGATGCACTAACACCTGAAAGCAAAAAACATGAAGTAGAGCACTTTAAAGAAATAGATGGAACAATAAGATTCATGCCATTGACCTTTTTTCGAATTAAGATGCTGTTTTTTTTGCTGCTTGCATTTTTCATGAAGTGATTCAGGCCCTTTTGTTTCAATACTTCAAGACTAACTGAATTTTAAGTTTTGTTATTTCACAAGAATATGCGATTTTTTGGGATTGTGTTGATGGATATTAGAGTATAATATCTTCCATTTTGGTTGTTTTTTACAATAAATTGAAAATTTTTTAATTCCGAAAAGAAAAATATACATCATTGAAGTGATTTGATCACTTGCAGTCAAAATTTAGGACAGTAAATTATGGGTTAATTTTTATATTATGGCATACTGAATGCCATTACTTTTTAGGTTCTCATTCATGGTTTTCATGTTTTAATCTCTTCTGTTGGATTTTTTAACGCACCCTTTTTCTCTCAGCAAAGACAGATCCATATGTTATTCTAAGTTTGGGTAACCAAGATATCCGTAGCAAAAGAAATAGCCAAACTACAGTCATTGGGCCTCCTGGAGAGCCAATCTGGAATCAAGTAAGAGACTGTCAGTAATTTAATAGCCAAACTACAGTAATTTAATAATTTTCTTTGGAGGTCTTTAATCATATATCATGATATTTTCCAAAAGCAGGATTTTCATTTGCTGGTAATCAATCCTAAGAAACAGAAATTAGCTATTCAAGTGAAAGAGACTGTTGGTTTCACTGAGCTCACCATTGGCACTGGAGAGGTACTCGGGCTTTTTGCAAATACCAGTTATAAATTATTTACCATTGTGTGCAGTCGTACATTACTGATTGTAGATGTAATTTTATTTAAATGAGTAATTGCTCAATTTCTTTTATGCTTTTGGAAGAATGTGCTACAAGCACGTTCATTTTGGACCGAGTAAGAATTTGCTCCATGTGAAACCTTTTTATCCACTAAAAATCCAGTAGCTTCACACCCCTGACTTCTGGAACCACTCCCAATTTGTGCTTCTCTAGAAATACTAGACATGAAAATTGTGGAGATGGAATTTCTAATTCAAACATGGGAGGGACTGTTGGAGTTGGGAAGAATACAATTGCTAATTGGTACCTAATTAAGAAGAGATACTAGCCTGTATTACCAACATAACGTTTTTCTTGTATATATTTATTATTTGCATATAATTTATCTGAATCTTTTCATTGGCATGGTTTATACTTTGATATCTTTGGAAGTCCCCATTGCTGTGATGTTAAATTCTCATCTTTCCATTTACGGTAGTAGGAATATTTTTCTGATGCTTTGTTGAATGTGGAACTCTATCAGAACAATATACACTAGGTGAATTTTATGTTTAAATTCCATGAATTCCAAGTTGATGCCAAGTACCCCCTGACTTTCTTTTGGTTCAGGAAAATTCATATATTATACCAATAGCCAACCCCTTATGTATGCGGATGTCTTCTGAGCTTGGTAGTGTTGTTTTTGATGCATAAATTTTTGTCTTCTCTAAAATATAAGTGTTTATCATATTTTAGCATTGCAATGGCAAAACATGTACATGCATATTTATAGATCACAAGTTCAAACATATAAAGGGATAATTTCTCACTTATGCATGATCAGATAATTACAGACAAAACTATATCAGATAAAAAGTTTATTAATGCATAATAACCATTCATTTATCCGCCTCTTCTCAATTCTCTTGAGTTGTCCTCCAGGTTGATCTGGGATCCCTAAAAGATACCGTACCAACAGATACAATTGTTGCTTTGCGTGGTGGATGGGGAACATTTGGTAGGAGGTTTTCAGGTGAAATATTGCTTCGTCTCACATATAAAGCTTATGTAGAGGATGAGGATGAGGAAACAACAAATGGGGATTTCATCGATAATTATGCTTCTGATGATGAAATAATAGATCCGGATGAAGTGATAAGTTCATATAAACAAAGTGGAGACTTTTCCATCAAGAGGGAGAGGGGGTCTTTCATGGATGTATTGACAGCTTTGCTTTTAAGTGAGGAATTTCAGGGTATTGTGGCCTCTGAAGCAGGAACCACCAAAGTTTCAAAAGATTCCATCAGGCCAGGTTCCACAGTATCAGGAACAAGTGATCCTAGTATGAATTTTTCTCCTCTTGATTCTGAAAGCAGTTCAGATTATTCTAGAGGTTAGCTTATTGGAATCTTTATTTTGTGCACACTTGATTACTTATCTTTATCATTGTTTCTATTTTTATTGGAAAGGATAACTGAAATTTCTATTTCTCTGCAGATTCGGCATTGATATGGCTTGCTGCAATAACTTGCATTGCTGTGTTGATTTCTATCAATATTGGTGACGCAAGCGTTTTCAATCCTTGAGGAGATGTAAAATTATCAAACTAACTAAAGCATGAAAGTTTATTGGATAAGGTAATTCTTACCAACCGTCAGTTCCTGATTCTGTGTTTATTCCTATTTGTTCTCTTTCAGTTTGTCAATGGTCCCCGTGTTTTCCCTTGTTTAATGATACAGCTGTTGGAATGATGCAAAAAATCGGTTGCTTATATTTTCATTCAAAATACAAGAACTTGAAAACGTTTTGGGAATTGAAATGGTATCCTTAATGCCATGCATCATCCTTCTTCTAGCGAAGCATCTTTATATACCACAATACTAACGTGTTTTCTTTTCTTGCGACTGCAGTGGCATCTTATATCTCAAAAGCGTAGTAGACACAAGGTTTCCGAGACAGAAACTGCATCAAAAATCGCAAAATGAAATTGTAACATATGAGCTTCTTATGGTTAACAGCCTCATTGATCCATAATATTTTTTTGTAAATACAGTACAATAGCTGAGAAATAAGCTTCACAGCAGCATTTTTGACAAATTTGCCGCAATGTTATTTTCTTTCCGGAGGACACTAACTCGTCATTCTCTTCTTTTGACACGTTTAGCAATTACTTACCCATCAACATCGTCGTTTTATGACCTCAAATCAAAATTATTCTAAGCTCATAAGTTGTTGCATGTGATTGACCTTTGTTGTTAAATGTTAATCAAGGGCTGAAAATTGTTATTGTACGATAATCACAGTTGACCCCTATTCGTAAAGGAGGATTATAACCTTAAGAAAGGAACGAATTAAGCTAACCTACTTCTTTATATGAACATATGGTTTCAACATGTTGGAAACTACATATGCAATAATCAAGATTTCCCTCATCCAACTTTACAAGATTTATCAGAATGTTTTCCAACTTAAATTGCAATATGTTACGTGTCTCCTAGTAAAAGCTTCGAAGTATTAAGAATATCTAAACTAATATCACAGCTGAAAGGTACATAAATTATCGTTTTATAACAATAATTTTTATTTTCACTATTATTTAACAAAAAATTCCAATAGATTATTCTTAAATCACCGATCCATGTCGAGTTATTTTTAACTTCATCGATGGTTGCATTCGCCTCACCTACTTTCCGCCTCACCGAACGCGTTGGCACGTGATATTATAAGTAAGCAGGAAAAGAAAATTCCACCCTGGCAAGCCAGCAAAAACCCGTGGGAACTCGTCTTTTAATTTTTTTTAGGATTCAGTGAAATAAAAATTATATTTTTAAAAAATTATACGATGTAGCTTTTTATATAATTTTTTGATAAAAATATTAAAATATTTAATAAATATTACTAAATATGTAAATATTTTACATATATATATATGTAAAATGTATAATAAAAAATGAAAATATCTAATGAATAACTTTTAAACAATTTAGAAGGCTGTGTTGATTTTCTGAGTTTTTTCGTTGATTTCTATGTAGTTTCTTGATTTAATATTAAATTGACTCCCATCTCCAAAAACAACTCAGCCTTCGCGGAGAGAAACGACTTTTTGCGTGCCTGATTGCTTGTTCCCCTCCGCCTCTCTCCTCCTCCCTCTCCTCCTTCTGCCGCCGCCGCTGCCGACGTCGTCCCCGATATCAACTGACAATATCGGGTACATTCTAGAGTTTTCTCTTGTTTCCTTATCATTTGACTCGTCCTCTGGTGTTTCGTCTCATCTTCGCATTCCCCCGAGATCTCGATAATCTCGATCTTTTGCAAGGTATCAGTTATTCTCCTTCCCGTGTTTTTCTTTGTTCTCCTTTGTGTTGATCCTTGCGGAATGAGATTGTAGGTTTTTGTTGTTGTTCTTGATGGTTTGAGATTGCACATCGTTCCTTACCCTGCTCGATTTCGGATATTTTTCTTTCCTTCGCTGTAGAATTCCCCTTCTCCCGTCTCCCTCGCTTCATTTCATCCGACTTTTTGATGTGTTCCGTTGGTTCGCCGCCTTCCGCGACCTGCCTGCGAGTGTGAACTCGTATAGATGTCAATGGGCCGTTTCGGGCCGGCCCGGTAAATAAGAGTTCAACTGCCGGTATGAGTTATTTATACCAACATTTCATTATCAACATAGCAAAACTGCTAAAGCCTCTGGTGATTGGAATTCCGAATCTGCTTTCGGAAACACCGTCTGGCTTTTTTTTCATTTTGTAACATTTCCACCTCCCATAGAAGAAGGCTTGCCCTCAAGCCTGAAGACCCAAAAGAATTCCGATGGTGGAGTTTGGGTCTGTCCTCCCTGACCGCATAGTTTCTCCATGGCTGCTCTGCCTTCCTTGTCACTCCGCGTCATCTGGAAGGCTCCCCTTCTTCCTCGTCCGTCAATTGTAGACAGTACATCTCCTTCTTATTGCACCGTTAATCTGCCTTACTGGAAATTCCCTATCTTCATGGTTCTAAGCAACGACTTGTCTCACAGGCACATTTGGTTCATTGCGAGCTCCCTTCCCTTTTTATTAAATTCCTTTGCATTGTGGTCTTGATACGTAGCAAGCTTGATGACGTGTACCTCATACTGTAGGGGTGATAGGTGCAATAAATAACTCTTATTTATACAAGTTAGTTGCATTTAATTATCAACATAGCAAAACTACTAAAGCCTCTGGTGATCAGCATTCTGAATCTACCTTTGGAATGCCGTCTGGCATTTTTTTTGTAACAATTTTCCATGAGAATGCCAGCTTTGCCACTGCGATCTGGATATGCCCTTCCATCTTTCTCATCTTGGCTTTGTTGATATACTTTCTCTCAACAACCAGCAGCAACATTGCCTTCATCAGCCTAATGCCTCTTTTCTTTTTTGAATTAGCCCCTAGTTGGTTGAACTATTGTACTAAAGTTGGATGTTTGATTTATAATGTCATTTGTGTTGTTAGAATGAAGAATTTAGACTTCCCTTCTGGGCTTTTGATAGGCAAATCAGCCATTTAGGTGAGTGTGATCTTTCTCCAAATTATTTTTGTAATAAATGTCAGAGACCATTGGTTTATTAAGATTAAAGAAAAATGATTGTTGCAGTTCTGTAAAATTTTGTTATTTACATTGTGCCTATTATGTTTTTTTTTTTCATTTTATTCTTTTAATATGGTGGAAACTGATAGTGGATTTTTGGTGGATTCTATGCATCTCATTCATGCATATGCAGTCATTTGGTCACCACTTGTATTGTGAAAATCCTTTCAGATATCAGTCTTGCATTCTAGATTTGTGATGTGTAAAATGATTTAAATTTGTTCCTTTCCTGCTATTTATATTTGAAACTCCTTCTGAGATGGAAAATTTCTTATTATAATTAGTCAAAATTTTATCCTGCAGTATTACGCATGCAGATTTTATATTCGTATATTTTTTGCAAAAAAAATCTATATTTGTATATTGTGAGTATTGGATTAACTGTCCCACTCACCTCTAGCATGGTGCAGTTGAGATTCTCTCGTTCTCCTTCTCTAAAGTGTGAAATTCCTAAAATCCAAATAAATTGGAGTTTTTATTCTATTTTTATCTAGTTTTTGTAACCAAGATTATAGCAAATGTCATGTAAGTGGAGTGATGTTTTTTTTTGAGAGACTTAGTGGTGAGATGTTTGCATACACTGTTATCTAGTATTCTACTAAGCTCGTTAGTTTATCATGCTCTTAATTGGATTTTCCCCTTATTTCTTTTCATGTGTCATGCTTGTCATCCAGTAGACGAGTACCAAATATCTCATTTTCATTGATGTTTTATGTGGATCAACTAACATTGATGTTTATCTTAGAAAGCTACAAAATGAAGGGGGTTGTACTTCTGGTCTCTGATCAAGCTGTGCTGCCCATGAGCAAGGCACTTGAGAGTATTGGGGATGTTGGGAATGAAGAGGCTGGAGAGAAGGATGTGTTTGTTGTGACTCAAGCTTCAATACTAAGTAAATCCTCTTTGCTGTAGCTTTTGTCGCCATAGAGAGATGAAGTCCTGTTGAAGTAGTGCATCATCATTTTGAATTTTCTAGACTTGACTTTAACGTTTATCCCATGCATTTTATCTGGATCTTTTACCACATGCTTAAGTTTTATTCTCACTTCTCCCCATTTCCATTTGTAAAAATTTCCACTTATGATGAATGAATCAACGAATTCTGGATCTGAAACTAATGAAATATCTTGGTGGTTAACTATGGCTATGCTAATTAAAGAAGCTCTTATTTTTATTTGGAAAATGGTATGGTATCTGTTTTTTTGGGTTTGAATTCTTGAAGGAAATTTAAAACTTGATTTTAAAAAACTGAAGTACTAGCTAGACAACAACATTGTAAGTCATGCAGAAGGGTGGTAGCTAATTTTTATATGATTAATTTGTGTTTATGTAGAGAAATTGCCTTTGGAGGGGGGATCAGTGGATTTTGTTGCTTCTATCTCCAAATCTCCCATACTATCTGGTGATGATCAATGTGTTGAGGAGTATATTAGAGTGTTAAAACCTGGAGGAACATTCTTAATTCAGGCTTATCTTCCTGCTAGCGAGGATACTAAGGTAATTCTTGTGTATTCCTTAGTATAGCTTGTGAAATCTGGATTCTTGCCGCAATTATTGGTGGATTCTTGCAGTTAACCTCTGTCTTGGAACGGGCATTGCTCCTGTCAGGGCTTGTGGAGGTGCAAGCATTATATGTTAAACCTATTTTACCAGAAGGGGGTCTTCTTGTTTCTACAGTGAGTGAATGATCAGAGTTTTTTTAATGTTGTTTCCTCACATTTCTTTGAACCTAGTATGACTATCCTGTTTTGTACTGTAGTTCAAGGCAAAGAAGGCATCATGGGCTATAGGATCCTCATTTGCCATAAAGAAGACTGCAACTGCTTTGCCAAAGATTCAAATTGATGATGATTCAGATTTGATCGATGAAGATAGCCTCTTAACTGAAGAAGACTTGAAGAAACCTCAACCATCTCTGGGTTGGATAAATCATTCATTGTGTTCTAGATCATTCACCTAGTTCAATAAATTTTATGATATGTTCCATGTACGTGCAGTTGGAGATTGTGAAGTTGGGAGTACGAGGAAAGCTTGCAAGAATTGCACATGTGGTAGAGCTGATGCCGAGAAACTACCGAAGTTGGGGTTGACGGAGGAACAGATAAATAATCCTCAATCAGCATGTGGCAATGTAAGAACTTGTTGAGTTACTCATTATACCCTGAAGTTCTTGATTCCCATGATTAAATGTTTTTCTAACCTATGAACATGAACCCTATAGTGTGGTCTTGGAGATGCATTCCGGTGCAGCACTTGCCCTTATAAAGGTCTTCCTACATTCAAACGTGGGGAGAAGGTAAGATCTTTTTTGTTACGGGGATATTATTTTGGCATGAGATATAACGATTCACCGCCAACCCATGCCCTATCTGATGGTTCTCATTTGCCTTTTTGTTTTCATTTATTTCAAGGTATCACTGGGAGAATTCGTAGTGGCTGATATTTAATCATTCATTCTGAAAAGCTCGTGCGGCTATTTCTTTAGGGGATTTGTTTTTCTTCAAAATTCTGAGGGGTGTGTTCATCATTTGCTAAGACGTTTCACCGTCACAATGGAGTTACTTTGAACTTGTATGACAAAACTAAATTTCGCTTTCGAGCGGGATACATTCATGCAATAACAAACACAATTTTGTTCGGATAATTATACACCTGTAATTTCGGTGTTGTACCAATCTCTGCAGTAATGTGTTGTACTTGTTGAGGGGAGAGAACAAGAAGTCGTCGGGTCCCTAGGGTGGTTCGTTCAAGAGGTTCGTCAGCTCCTGTTCCATCTAAGATGTTGGTATATATATGTTCCATCTAAGATGTTGGTATATATATGTTCCATCTAAGATGTTGGTATATATATTTTATCCAGTAAATTTTTGGCATCGTTTGTTTAAGGTATTTATTATTATGTAATTATATTTTTTTATTATGCATCACGATATTTTATAGTATTATTTATTAAATAATTTATATATATATTATTATATGTAAATCATGTATTTTTTCAAAAAATCGTAAAATTCAATTCATTTTACTAAAATACCCAAAGAAATGATGTCATTGAAGGTTTATAGATAGATCATTTCATCTTGGAGGAGGTTCTCGATTTTCATGTATTTCGGACATTATTGTTATGCATCGCTGTTACGCTTTACTTATTTTCTTTTATATAAGAGAAATATCTTTATGCTTGGCACCGGTATGTTTCGCAGATTTTTTTGTTTTTAATAAATAGTTTCATTTTAAGATAAGTGTAAACTTTACCTATAAATTTATCAAAGATGTTGGTAATACCATATCGTGGATGTCTTCGATAAAGCAAAGTCCTTTGTATCTCATTCCGAAGTTTTTGTCGATAAAAAACAATTATGGGACTAAAATAATTTGCCAAAACAGCATGGTAACAGTTGTGCTGGAGTCTCCCACCGTGTTCTCGTTGATCTTGGACTGCTAATATATGATATCTGACCACAACGAAATGCTTGAAACAACCACAATATTTTAATTATATTTCGATATTTATAATTTTTGTCAAAGCTTATTTTCAATGGATAAGTCAAACCTTCTTTCTTTCAAGGAGGAATCGAGATTATGAATCACAGTAAAAGAGTAAGTATTAAATAAATAGTAAATAATGTAATCCCTTTCTTATTTTATAATGTTCAAATTTAACCAAAATAATAATAATTTAATTAACTAAAGATAATAGTATTCAATTTTTTTAGAATTAAAATCTCAAAATATATAAAAATTCTTGGGTATGGAGAAAAAAGAGAAAATAAACCCGTATATAATGACGTCATCACTTTGTTGATTTCCAACGCTGACCCTTCTCTTCCCCTGGAACCCAACTCGACGGCACCTTTTCCTTCCATCCGGCGGCCTCCACTTCTCACGGCATTCCGATCTCCGCCGCTCCACCTCCTCGCCTCAAATTCAACCAAATACCTTCCAGTTCCTGTTGTCCTCTCTCTCTCTCTCTCCCTCCCTCTCGCGTGCGCGCTGGAAGCGTCGATATCTTTGCTGGTTGTTCTGATCGAGGAAAGCCAGTTTGTGAAGAAAGCAAGGAGGCCTGCTTGGATAATTCGAGTATTCTTCTATGGTGGGAGTAGATATGGTCGAAGAATTTGTTAAGGTACTCTTTTTCGACACCTTACTTCTTATCTTTGACACGGATATTTTTACTCTTCCTTTTTTTTATGGTATCGACAAATTTGTTAAAATTTTTCGTGTGTTGATCATGTTTTTGTTTTGTGAATTGACTTAAGATTTTGAGGCGCAGCCTGAGGAATAGTTTCAGGGGCAACCCACAAGTGCTCTGTGTTGCGAAAACAGAAGTGGTCGTCATTGTGCTCATTCCTCCTCCATGCTTAGAATCCCTGGAGGCAGTTCCTACTACCGACTAATCCTAGTCCTTAAGTTTGCCCATTTTTTTCCACAAGTACCAATAAACAACCATTTGAAGATTTTCTACATTAGCCATTTTGACGTTTTTCTGATAGTATGATAATAACGTTTTCTCATTGACATAATTTGATCATTTGAAAACATACTTACGCTTATCAATTATTTCTTTATTCATTTTATATATTTGAATTAAATTACTGGTGGGCAAATCATAATTACACACTTATGTCTGAACAATAATTACACAATTAAGTTTTTAATCGAAAAGGGTTTTTAAACTAAACAGTGATAACATAATTTTAATTAAATATAATAATGTTCATTCGTTTCAAATGTTGGGCTAATTTTTTTGATTTATGCATGCATTCATTTGTTTAATTACATTTCAATTTAAACCAACATAAACCTTTCTAAAAAAAATTAATATTGGGAGGAAAGATTAGATTGAGAATGATTGTTATTTTCCAGTAATGTGTGTGTGTGTGTGTGTGAGAGAGAGAGAGAGAGAGAGAGAGAGAGAGAGTGTGTGTTTGTGTAGAATGAGTGATGGACCCTTAATTTGATTGAATATCCATTTACACATTTATCTAATCACCTATATAATACTATCATACTCTTCCTCAAGTTGGATGAAGCATATATATATATATCTAATATGTCTAACTTACATAATGTCTCAAACATCCTGGTATCCAACCTTTGATGAAGACACCTGTAAGTTGCTCTAAGGATTGAGTATAAAGAGTATTAATCAAACCCTTTATCATCATCATATCATGAATATAATGACAGTAAACTTCAATATGCTTGGTATACTCACGGAATGTAAGATTATTAGTTATGAAGATAGCATTATGATTGTCATAGTACATGGGCATACAAGTCTAAATAGCAAAATTAAGTTTATGTAGAAGTGATTTAAGCCATATCATCTCACAAGTGGCTAGGATGTGAATTGGTACTCTGTACTCCAACACTAGATCTAAAAACCACATTCTACTTCTTACTCCAAGTACCAAGATTCTCACCAACATAGGTGTATAATCTAGAAGTTGACTTTCTATCACTTCTGTTACTATATAACTAGAATTGGAGTATGCATCAATTCTCATGTGGTCATGTCTACTACATATAATACTTTTGCTAAGTGCATTCTTGACATAAGCAAGAATATGGAGTGCTCCCTACTGATAAACTCCTCTTGGATTATACATGAATTAACTAAGATGGCCAACTACATAGACTATGTCTAGTTTTGTGATGGCCATGTAGATCAACTTCTCAATCAATCTTCTATCCCACCCTGGATCCCCTAGAGACATTAACGAACTGTCCTAAAAGAGGGGGGATTAGGATCTATTAGAGTCCTCATAGGTTTGCAACCTAAGAGTGTTATCTCTTGCAACAAGTCAAGAACATATTTCTTTTGTGTCAAGACCATGAAATATGCAAATTTAATACCTAAAAGGTACTTGAGTTTGTTCATATCCTTTGTAACAGTCTCTCCTTAAGTATTCTTTAGTGTCAACAATGATTGCAATATCATTATTTGTTATCAAAATATCATTCACATATACTACCAAAATCACATAGCCATTTTCTTCTTGTAAAACACAAAGTGGTCCACTACACATCGATGAAAACCTCCATCTATTACAATACTATTGAACTTTTCAAACCATGCTCATGGACTTTGCTTGAGTCCATCAAGCCTTGTTTAGTTTGTACACTAGATTCTCTCCTTGAGTAATATATCTTAGAGATTGCTTCATAAATACCTTCTCATTTAGATCTCCATGTAGAAATGCATTCTTCATATCTACTAGAACTGGCCCCCATTATTGATTAAGGACTATGGACAATAGCACATAGATGAAATTGTGATGAGTCATTAGAAAAAATGTTTCTACATAATCAACATCATATATTTGAGTGAATTCCCAGGCCATTAGAGGTGCTTTGTAATGGCCCATAAATCTAGTTTATACTTGATAGTGTACACCCATCTATAAGTTACCATGCTTGTCCTTGTAGAATAGGTTACCAAGTCCAATGCACCACCTGATATCAAGCTTTCTATTTCATCTATTGTTACTTTCCATATGGTAGTTGAAGTGCCTTCCAATGGTTCCTAGATATAGACTCATAAGAAATGGATAAAACAAAACTACATTGTGTAGGGTGATGTTTATTATAGGATACGAGAATAAAAATAGGACAGGCAGTTCAAGATTTTTTTACCATTTTGCAGTGCAATTAGGGTGTCAAGCTTTGAGGTGGTGGGAGTTGATGTGTCTAGACTTGTATTTGTGGTTGAGGTTGGTTCTATCAAAGGAAGAGGTGGTTCCCATTGTTGATTATAATACATCTACAATGGATAGGGGGTTTTCCCACTTGAAAATAGGTGCCAACAGCTTGGAGAGGGCTGGCAGTAGGTGGAGGGGTTTAAGAGGATCAGCCGGTGGTGTTTTTGGGATGGAGAAGGTGATCAGTTGGTAGTGGTGATGGATAAAGGTTTCAACCTAGACCCTGGTAGCATGTGAGAGGAAAAATTAGGGTGAAAATGAATACCATTTTCCAGTAATGAGAGTAAAAATATATATAGTGGGTATTGGATATCTATTTAGCCATTTATCTAATCACCTATATAATAATCTCATAATTACATTTCAATTTCAACCATTATAAACCTTTTTTTAATTTAGACAATCTGTGTAGATTTTTTTCAATATTTCCAATCATTGAGGGTGATAAAGTTTCATTAAACTTTTAGTAGACTATGACTCTTTATCTTCTTTAACCAGATAATATGGTCCCTTTTGATTTTTACATTTTTGTCCTATGGAATATCTAATTGCATCTTCCTTTCCAGACATCAGCTATGTATGAGATAATCTGATAAACCATTGTAACTTTGGAATTGACAAGGTTATTATGAACATCAGCTTTATTTTGTTTCATAATTTTTTGTTGATCACATATAGGTGGAGAACCCTGTTGCAACTTTAATGGATGGCCATGAGACAATATGCTGGGGCTGCGGCTTGCACCTTGTTCTACCTTCTTATTCACCTGTTTTTAAGTGTGGGTGGTGCGGAGCAATAACCAACGTTAATCAAACATCACGGAAAGAAGACAGTGCCTGTTTTTCTCTCTGGAGACGTCTGCGGGATCGTTTCTTTGTCACTATATTGTTTATATTCATGTTCTTAGTTATATGTGAGTTTCTCTTCCTGTAACAGTCTTCTAAATTTTTCATGAATTTAGTTGCCGTAATAAGTTTTCAATTAAAGGCTATTTCTGCTAGAATGCCGGAATACATTTTATATGTGCAGGTGCTGGTGTCTGGGTAGTTTATCCGGTAATTTTTTCCATCAGCTATTTGTGTGGAATTTTCCATTGTACCATCACAGCAATCTTGGCTACATGCACAATCGCTTCCTTCTTATGTGCTTCATTCCGATCTGCTGGAGAACCAGCCAATATACTTTGGGGTAGCTATCCTATTGTTGGAAAAGGTGGTCTCGAAAACTACACTTTCTGTGGATACTGTGCAAAACCAAAATGCCCGAGAACACATCATTGTCGTTCCTGCAGGATGTGTGTGTTGGGCATGGATCATCATTGCCCATTTGTAAGTTCACGAATATTTGTTTTGGATTCTGTAACTACATGGACTTGTAAAAAATGAGATCATTCTAATTGCTTTTAGTAGTGCTGCACTCATGATTATTATATGTATTATTCTTACATTTCATTTGTTATTGTCGTCTATCCATACTCAAAACATCCACACTAAAAACCCGTTTCTCTTGCATCTTTGCGTTATTGTTGTGCATTTTGCAGAACAGTGTTCTCATTTATGTTTTGGTAATAAGCTATTGCTGTGTTTTTGCAGATAGGTAATTGTGTGGGAGCTGCCAACCACAGGTATTTCGTAGCTTTTCTGATCTCTATAATTGTCAGTTGCACATATGTTGTAATCATGACTACATTTGCTGCACTGCGCATATGGCCTCCTTTGGGGTATGGACCTCCTGGCACCTTGATCCACCTCGTCCATGGTGGGTCTTCAGCAGTAATAAAACAAGTTCTTGCAGCAATATCTGGCTCTGCAATGTTTTTATCTGCTAGAGGATTTGTTCTAATATACCTTGCTGTGGCATGCTTCTCCGTGGAAATTGGGATCATTGTGCTGTTATGGCAACAACTGCAGTTCATCTACGAAGGGAAGACATACATAAATCATATAAGTTCCAAGGATGGCGTATTTGGAGAGAGAGGCTGCCAGAACATCTTTAGATTCTTCAGTTGTCCATATTGGGCATTCAGATTGTTACTTGGTTCTTCAAGTGCAGGAAAAAACCCAGGAACTTCAAACTCCAAAACACTGTAGAGAAAACCATGGATCAAGTCCCAACTAACCGTATGCATTTGACAAACTACTGCCATTAGCCGAGCAGTTCTCTGGTATGATGATACCAAGATGGTGTTCGATATTTGGGAAGAATGGCTTTGTGCTGTAGTCGCCACCCACGATACGGTATGTGACTGGGCATCGGTAGTTTTCTTCTTTGAGAACTGGAATCAGAGCTGATAACTTGTGCAGTCATTTACCCATTCTACTTTGTACGTACGTACTGATTTCAGATGTTGTGCGATTTCCAAGGTCACACAAGCAGCTTGGATTTCAGGCTCATTACGCACATCAGGTTCGGCTTCCTGCAAACAGTGTTGTCTATTATTCTGACTTACAACTAAACTTTAGGTAGTATTTGCCTATTGGTTATGTTGGAATGAGGTCAAATTTTATTTTGTTTCCATGTTCGTAAAAATGAAGTGGAAATGAATTCTCATTTAAGTGGAAAAGTTCTTCTGGTGCATTCACGGTAATGTTCAAGTTAAGCCGGCATTTTAAAATAAACCAGATTTTGTTACACAAGCTTCGTTTGGAAGCTTTGTATTCTTATTTGGTTACAACAGTGTTTCACCGTACTTTATTTGTTAAAAGCTCAACACTACTCTTCATTTCTAGACGCTCTTGGTTGTATCATATGTAGTTTGGTTCCGCATACGAGATGGTTAATGTTTGAGATTTTTTGTAAATCACTATTTGCTTATTACGTATATGACAAACCAGTGAAGGGATCTTGCACGTCAGAAAACATGCAATTTATTTATTGATATTTTGGCGAATGTGTATTTTTTATTGTCTTGAACTTTCACATTGAAATTCGTATTTTTGGAGCTTATTACTGATGACACAAATGATATCGCTAAGCTTTTACCAAGATTTTCATATGTTTCCTTTTTTCCTCGTCCAGTTGAATTCCTTGAAAATGACGTTTGCTTTCAATTTCAAGGGTTGAACGGGGAATAATGAAATAAATAAAATTAAATTACATAGTAAGTAATGGGATAGAAATTTATATGTAAAGTTTGTATAGTAAATGACGATGATAATGTATGAAAATTTATATAAAATTGATTCTACAATAAGCAACAAAAAAAACGAAATCTAAAATAATTTGACTTCAAAACCACCAGGTATTTTTAACTTTAATTATTGTATAAATTTTCATGTATTATTATTATTGTACAAATTTTTATATATAAATTTTATCTTACAATTTAATATAAAATTTAGTAATAAAACTTAACCTTAAATTTTTTACTATATTCAAAATTAAAATATCTTATTATCAACAACAATATCATTATTCAACCATTTAACAAAAGAATAATGATGACCAGTGGTTCATTGAACCCCTTCTACATTATGGCCTGCCACGATTCATCAAAATTGATCACCATAATTACGAACATTATGTTGTCAGCCATTATTGTTGCCCATTGTCGGTCAATTCTCACCTGCCATTAATTCATCATCGTTGAATTCTATTTCAATGTAGCGAATTGACATGGAAACGACATTTTGAGAGCATATCATGACCTTTTTCTTTTCTTTTTACTCGTTCACTGAAACAAAATTGACTAATTTTTATTGTATCTGACATACAACGAAATGAGAATAACAGACGTAACAAAGAGGGAATAGGAAAAGAATCGGAAGACGCTACCACATATAAATATGAGCCTTAAGAGTTGCAGGTCACCAAACCCTTCTCCAACGAAACAGATTCATTGCCCATGGATTTCCAACCTATCATGATCGTGAAGACAAGAAGCCATCTACTCTTGCATTGTCAGCCCTTGATAGGAACTTCATGCATATAGGTGCTTTCACCTTTGCAAGAGCAAGCACAGACTGTGGTAGAGTCCATATCCCGTCACCACAAATCAATCCAGATGCAACCGCCGGAGCGAGCACGTCTCTTTGGGCCTTGTTGATCAATCCCCACACAAACAGTATCACACTCCCCAACATCATGTCAATTGCAAAGTACGATCCAATGTAGAAAGGTATAGCCATGGCCATTGGAATGGGTACGAACTTGGAGATCTTCTTTGGAATGACGTCTCTTAAAAGGCAGATGAAAAAAGCAGCGGCGAAGAATATGTAGCAGAGTACAAGGCAGTGAGCAGGCAGTGCATCGAAGCCTTCAACACCAAGGATTGCCATATTCCGATATATCAAGGCGTAAGGTGCAGGGTACTCGCTATTCGGCTGGCCAAGGTCAGAGAATGCCTTGAAGAAGAGCCAGAAGACACATGGGGAAATGATGCAACCCATGGCAGTTCCAATGACTTGGCTGATGAACATGGACCTTGGAGAGGCAAGGGTAAGGTACCCAGTTTTGAAGTCCTGCATGAGATCAGAGGCAGTGGAGACAATGCTCATCATAACACCACATGCAGCAAGTCCTGCAAGGACTCCACCGCTGGATGCACCGGCCCAAGCACCAATAGTGAAGATTGCTAGTTTGCCATAGGTGGAGGCAAGAGACCAATCAGTGAGGCCGCAGCCATACGCATTGCAAAAGGCAAGTACAGGTGCAATGGTGTAGGCTGTGAAAATGTAATACCACTTGAGCGGGGGAAAAATACGGGGAAGAGTCCCGATGGATATAGATGCAATGACAACATATCCAGCAATGGCAATGTACGTAGGGATCTGGTCCTTGAGGAAAAGTTCTGTCCGTCGTCTTTCATCGAAGGATTTAGCAACAGTAGAGCTATCTTGCCCATCCTCTGTTACAGGAAGAGTGTTACCTTTCTGACGAACTTGCCGGACAAAACCATGAGTTGTACGTATGATGACCTTGACAAAATTGTAAAGCCCATCTCCTAAGATCATGGAAATTGACATGAACACCTGAAGGTCAACAAAATAACACATTAACAAACAAGCAGAGTCAAGCATAGGAATTATAGGATATCAAAGAATCATAAATTTTTCATAATTTTGTTTAAAAACAATGAAGAACAACGAACAAACAATATGATGTATTTAAATATGTTGATTCTTTAGGAGAGAAAAGTATGTTTTTATCCTCGAATGCACCATTGAGTTCCTATGTTCTTTTCTTCCTATTTGTTTTCTAATCACTTCATACTTTTGAATAACCATTATTAAAAAAACCTTATTCATTTTGATTTGATTTTCCCATTAAAATTTTTGAAATTCATTATCATTTTTAGTTCGCTCATATTTTTTGTTTTCTCTTCCCATGCATTGCAGGGGATTTTTGTTTGTTGAAATTAATATGAAGTTCTGGCAAACAAAGTGTCTTGAATGGATGTACTATGTAGTGATACTACTATTAGTAGGGTACGTTATATATGGAATTAAAAGATATGACCCACTAATAAATTCAATTGAAGAAGATTACCTTGTAACCATTTAGGCCTTTAAGACTAGATGATGAAAGTTCTGCAGAATACCAATCTCCCTTCTTATTCTCAATCAAAGGCCACATAAGACCCCATGAAATAATTCCTCCCAGAAGAACAGATACATTAACAATGTATGGACAAATCATTCCAACACCAACATAAGTGGCAGAGAAATTGAAATAAAACCTGTCAGTTTGAAAGGAAAAAAGATGTTTATTTGCCTGTAATCAGCTTAAAATCATTTATGTGATGTTGGGACAGACATACGTGTTCTTGTAAGCTTTAAGACCAAATGTAGGGAAATTGTTGAACCCGCAGTCATCACTTGCAGTGTAGAACCACTGGAAAAATCCCCATAAGAAGCTAAAAGAGAAGAACCTTCCAAGCAGTTTAA
This sequence comes from Amphibolis antarctica, assembly GCA_024699675.1. NCBI lineage: Eukaryota > Viridiplantae > Streptophyta > Magnoliopsida > Alismatales > Cymodoceaceae > Amphibolis > Amphibolis antarctica. The sequence goes on from JAMKPZ010000214.1 coordinate 103,032, forward strand.
CTTGCTTCCTGAAGCAAGAAAGTGTGTAAACAACAAAATCCTAAATTACAATACGATTATGGGATTGAACCAATTATCAACATGAAGTTTGTTTAAAAACTAAATGATTTATTCTTTTCTTATGGGAAAAATTCGTATGCCAATAGAATAAACACATGCAGAGAGCAGGATGTTAAAGTTATTTACTTAGCTATCTTGGCACCCTGGGGAGTGTGGAAGCCATTAATAAGGTGAGCTGTAGCGGTCCCACTTGGGTAAATCAGCTTGTAGTCGATAATCATGATCTGAAAAAGGAGAATTCACAATCTTCAATATGTTCACAGATAAATAATTATAATGGATTATAGAAAATGCTTAAACTGTGTGATAGAAACTAAACTAAGAACACTAAAATTATATAAATTATGTGATAACAAAATATATTACATATTTAGGAAGAATTATAGGGATAGACCTTCCTGAGGGGAACCAAAGAGAAGAGCCCTAGGAAACTGACAATAAAGAGGAACCCCATCATCCATCCTATATGTGGGACTTTAATGTTTGCAGAATCATTGAGTGTTGATGTCAATTTGGCAACAGTGTCGCTCATACCAAACAAATAGCTTCCAAATCCTCCTGATAACAAACACACAATTAGAATAGAAAGTAAACTATTATATTCAAAAAAATTCAGATATTTCACAAGGAAATTAGTGGATTTGACCAATCATTTTTTTCACTAAACGAAGAGATTACTATAGCGTGTTGAGATCATGTGTCCTAATCACCACCACAAAATTAAAAGAAATCAATCGATTGGACTTTGACTCTTTGAGCAGGAGCCCATAATTTCAAAAGCATAACAAGGAACAAAAATGAAATAACACGGGTCATGTCTATCCACAGCACCGACTACAATTTCCACGACTTTGCAGGAAATTTCCGTTCAGATGTCATGATCAATGCCCCAAACGACATTTTTTCAAACCTCATCAATATTAAATGAGAATCGGAAGAAGAAAGAGGGGGCGAATATCAGGAGGCTGAAACGGTAAATTATAGAATGATATTGTAGAACAATCTTCAGTCTGATTACTGCAGCGTGTTAAGATCATATGTGTCCTAATCACCACCACAAAATTGAAAGAAATCAATCGATTGGAGTTTGACTCTTTGAGCAGGAGCCCATAATTTCAAAAGCATAACAAGGAACAAAAATGAAATAACACGGGTCATGTCTACCCACAGCGCCGACTACAATTTCCACGACTTTGCAGGAAATTTCCGTTCAGATGTCATGATTAATGCCACAAACGACATTTTTTCAAACCTCATCAATATTAAATGAGAATCGGAAGAAGAAAGAGGGGGCGAATATCAGGAGACTGAAACGGTAATTTATAGAATGATCTTGTAGAACAATCTTCAGTCTGATCACCCAAAGGATAAAATATGCCGACGAAAGCAAAATAAATAAATAAATAAATAATCAGAAAAATGAAACAACGGAAGGACGCACCGGAGAAAGCAATTCCGGAGGTAGCGACGACGCAAGTCTGGATGACGGTGTTCTCCTGCCTGGTGAAGGGCTGCTTGAGGAGCCCCGACTTGTCGAGCATAGCGGACCATGACTTGACGAAGAAGAAGCCGAGCAAGCCGGCCGAGACGTTGAGGGAGGGGATGATACCGGTTGTGAGGTTGAGCTTCATGACGATGACGGAGAACATGATGCCGAGGAAGAAGCTGACCACGAAGGCACGGACCGTGAGCTGCTGCCTCCAGCTGGGTACCTGCTTGTCCTCGAACACCCGCTCGATCGACAGCAGCGCCTCGTGGCTCCCATCCTCGCGCCCGTCGGACGAGTCGGCGTCGGAGGCATGGCCCCGGCGCCTTCCGTACTCCATCATCTCCTCGTCCCTCTCGTCCGCCATGCTCAGACAGTTGGCGTTGTTGGCGTCTCGGATGACGGATGCGGAGGCAGGGAGGATTTTAAGTTGGGGTTTTCTGGGTCTGTAAAATAGGATCGAAGTCCCAAGACTTGTTCGGCGGTTTGGTTTATTTGCATTTTCCCCCCTGGAGTTTTGGCTGGATCCAGATCCAATACAGCAAGATTCCAGAAATTATCATCCGATTGCAGCGCCGATTAACGTGGCCTTCTTGTCCACCACAAAAGCCCAGTGAGAAGGAGCAGCATTGTTTCTCGTTCGAACCTCTCGGTGCCAGATCCTAAGGACGTTCAAAGACCTGATCCTAAAGATTCTCTTGTTTACTAATAAAAAGAAAACGACCTGATAAGCGGAATTGTCGTGATTCCCCTTCAATCGTTGAAGAAAAATAAGAAATTCATTCTTGGTAAAAGCGGATCCGAAACATTTTTACTCGGACGACGGAAGGTAAGTGGGAAGCGATGGTGACGAGCCCACGCAAGGGCGTGCGGTCCTTTTACGTGATGGTCCAACCCACGCACCCAACTACCCAAGCCTGATCTCGACCGGGAAGTCCGTCTCCCGACTCCCGATTTCACCTCTCACATCCACGTTATTATTGTCTCCAATTTTTTACTCTCTCCGTCACTGAACAGTGATCTTCTTTCCTTTTTTTTCTGCACCGACATTATTATTTTCTGCAAACGCCTCTGGTAATCAATCCCGACGACGACTTGGCGTCACTGATTGTTGGGTTACAACCGCATGTCCACGGAAAGATTCTATTCTCATCCACAACTTTGACCGCTACTAAACTTCGACAAATATTCTCACGAATCGGTTTCCACGAAAATAAAGGGATATATAATAATAACAATCGACGGCAAGTCCACGGTTGTTTTGTTCATATGGAAGTTTTATCTTTCCTAACACATATACGTAAATACATATACATACGTACGTATATATATATATATATATATGAAAAAATAGTTTTATAGTCAGCAAAGATAAGTGATGAAAAAAGTAGAAAAAGAGTAAAAAAAAAATCTCCTCCCAATTACACTTACGCAAAAGCAACCTTTTTACTAACTTCAAAAAAATCAAAAAATCTCTTTTTATTCTTCTTCCCAAAGAAACCATTTTATTTTAACACGAAAAAAAAATCACATTTCACCTGCGATTCCTCTTCCCAATCATCTTCCTGTCGATTCTTTTTTCCCAGTCGTTGAATAGAACACAGAACCACGCCACTTAACATTGTTTTCATGTTATTTGAAGTTGATTTATTAAGTACATTAATTATACTTTCATTTAACATGAATAAATATTTATTGGGAAAAAAATGTTAAACTAACATTACAACATTTATTGGGAAAAAAATGTTAGATTGACAAACTATTAATTACCTTAAATATTTTAGTACATGGTACAAAGTAAAATATGTTTAATCTGTAATGTATGAGTTGAACAGTAAATGTATGGGTAGAATGAAACTACAGTTTTAATTAAAGAATCAACCATTCGAATTTTCAAAACCTAATAGATGATAAACATGACCAAACTGTGACATGTTTGAAATATTTTCAATATAACATGCACTTGATTCGTATGAATAAAACATGCACATGACCAAACATCAACCATTTTAATTAATATCTGATTTGTATGAATAATAGCAAGTATAATGGCTTAAACATGATTATTTTGAAATGCAAGAGCTTGATGACCTGAGGTTCAATATTAGAATGAAAGGGTTGTTTAGTCATCCCGACAGAGAAGGAGAAGGAAGTGCAAGTTCACACCATGTCATGAAATTTTCTTTTGAGGATGATGCATATAATTTTTATAATGCATATACAATAAAGAAAAGTTTTACTATTAAAAGAAGTTGGTTCAGAAAATCAAAAGGCAACAGAGAATTAATAGCACATAACTTTGTTTGTTATAAAGAGAGACATAAAGACATGAATGACAAATGTTATTTGGGAAGAGATGTGAGTAAGCAACGAGACATCAAAGAGGGTTGTCCTACAAGGTTTTATGTGGTGTGCAATGAATTAAATGTATGAGTTGTTGAGAGATTTTTTAGGGAGCATAATCATATTCTTACATCACCTGCAAAATTGGAGATGTTAAGATCTCATAAGAAAATATCATCTGCATCAAAAGAGTTACTGAATACCCTATCATAATGTGGCATTCAACCTTTCAAAGCGGCACATGTTCTTTCAAATATGTCACAACAAGATATTAGTCTTGATCAAGTTATTCACCTTAACAAGATCAGGCGAAAGAATAATATAGGCAAAAAATGTATAACAGTAGTAAAGTATTTTCAGTAACAAAGTCACAATGATCGAAATTATTTCTTTTGTTTTGAATTATATAAAGATCATACAATCAGAAGTGTCGTTTAGGCTGATGGCAGAGCTTGTGAAATATATATGAAGTTTGGAGATGTAGTTATTTTTGACACCATTTATAAGACCAATAATTTCAACATGCCATTTGCACCATTTACTGAAGTAAATCACCATAAGTAGTCTACATTATTTGGGTGTGCGTTACTAGTAGATGAGACAAAAGAAACCTTTTATTGGTTGTTTACTACATTCCAAACTTGTATGTACAGAATCCAAAGGTCATCATTATAAATCAAGATCATGTAATGTGTGCAGTTATTACTGTAGTTTTTCCAGATTCTGTATATTGTTACTATTCTTAGCATATTGGCCAAAATGCCATTGGTCATGTCCCAAAGATACGCACTGATGTGAATTTCAAGATTGATTACAATAAATACATATATGGTGCAAGGATTACTGAAGAGTTTGAAAAGGAATGAGACCTATTGAAAGTTAAATATCCAATAGTGCATGGTAACTCTTGGTTGAATTACATGTATACTATTTGAGATCATTGGGTTCCATGCTATAAGAAAGATATATTTATGGCAGACATGAGCACAAGTCAAATGTCTGAGAGCCTAAATGCATTTTTTGATGGGTATGTGCATTCTCACACTACAGGAAAATTACGTATTTGTGACGGTCATATTATTTTGGCCGTCACAAATAGTATTAATTGCAACGGCTTTTAAAGGCCGTCGCAAAGAAACGTCACAAGAGACTTAAATAAGATGGACGGAATTTTTTGACGGCTAAAATGTTTTGGACGACACAAATGACTATTATTTGCGACAGCGTTTAAAATCCGTCGCAAATGGAATTGGCGGGATAAAACCTGCATCTTCCCTTTCTTCCCGTGCATGCTCGTCTCTCCACGAAAACCTTCCCCCGCTGTCTCTCCGTGCATGCTCGTCTCTACGCATAAACCTTCCCCCGCTGTCTCTCCGCACATGGCCCTGTCGCCAATATGATAGGGCATTGAAAGCAAGACGTTAATCCAAGGAACATGAAGACTTAATTACTTTAACAACAAAGTTAACACTTTTCTTCTCTACCTCAATTGAAATACAGGTTGTTGCAAGTTATACAAGAAAGATATTTTTTGTATTCCAAGATGAAATGAGAAAAGGATTAACGTATCTTAATAAAATAAAAGTAAAGTAGGTGGGTAATATTGTTTTGAAGTTTGGAATCCAATGATGGCAAGCATACCTAAAATAGTCAATTTGAATATAGAGACCAATTTTGATGTATGCTGTTCATGCAAGAAATTTGAAAATAAGGGTCTTCTTTGTCATCATATCTTTTGTGTATTATGGAAGAAATAGATCACCCACTTACCAACCAAATATATTTTGCATAGATAGACCATTCACTACAAAAACCACACTAGCACTATTGATGGACCACTAGATCATGTTGACGGGTATGCTTATTATCTTCATCAAAAAATTTTATTTCCACAATTGATGCTGATGAAACATGTTTTTGTATTTGTCATAGGTTTACTCCTTTCATGAGATGAGACTTACGGTCTAGTGCATTCAAATTGGTAGACACTGCTTTAACTTGAACATAACAGTACGTATTAGTGAAATCAACTTTTGATAATTTGTTGAAGAGAATTACTGAATTAAGTATGCAGTGTACATAAGATGACCAAAGTGGAAATAACCCCACCATAGTTGATTTATCAATTGGTTTTGTGGTAAATGATTTATCTACATCAAAAAAAATCAAAGGAAGACCTACCCATTCTGAACAGATAAAAGCTTTCATTGAAATAATTAACACCCAAAAGAAGAGAAAGATGTGTCATGAGTGTAGGCAACTAGGTCATTATATAACTACTTGTCCCAATGTAGGTACTCGTCAACAAAACATGGGAGATAATGCTTGAAGACAAGTATGAGACAAGGAAGCTTACATTACAATTTACAAATAAACTGATGTAATTGTTTTAGTGAAATATATGCTAATATAACTGTTTTAGTTAAATAAACTAATGTAATATATTGAAACTAAGCTACAAAATAGTTTAGAATGACATGTGGAAACTAATCCACTACAGAGAACTTGAAATAAAAGAATACATCTAACTCAACGAACTAATGTCATTGAGCTAAGCTTCATCCAATGCCTTTCGTGGCTTGAACATTCATTCAACAGACTTACTCCATTGACTAAGCAATTACATCAACTAATTGAAGATAAATATAATACTTGAATCAATTAATTGAAAATACAAAATACAAAACCACCCAAATATGTATTTTATCACTTGATCAAAAAAATTTAAATACCTATTCTATATATATTATTACATTTATTAGCCACCTTAATCGTAATCATCAATCATCAATCAATTTCACTAATTGATTTACGGAAATACCGTTAAAATAAAGAAGTGAGGCACGGAACTACCGTTTAAATGATAGTTTCATGAATTTACCTTACAATAAGGTGGAGGTACCATCAATTGAAATATTTGGGTGGTTTTGATTTTTAATTAATTAATATTTATTTAAAAAGGATTTTTATTAAATATTAAGTTATAAATTTAACTAAAATAATATATTTAAGATTTTCGAATAAGCACTTTAATTTTTTTAAATTAGGTATTTAACATTTTAACATTATTATTAATATCTGAAAAGAAAGTAATAGTTATACAGCAAGTTGTAAAGTAAAACGTTTACTTTACGACTTAATTTTACAGCTCGTCGTAGAGTAATGGTCATTACTCTACGGTGAGCCGTAAAGTTATTCATTTACCCCAAAAATTAAGCACATTATCCATGTTTATTCATCAATTCATTTTTGGTGTGATGAAATGAATTTTCACTACAGGAAAGGCAGTCTATACTTCTATTTGCACATAAAAAAATTTTAAGTTAGGATGAATTTTCGTAACTATTCAAGGTTGAAATTTTCAAACACATTAACACAGTTTCGTTCTCTTCGGTTAATATAAGTTGTTTCATTAGACCATGCTTTATCTTCAATTTTGTTGCTACATTGAAGTTTCATAGTTTGCTGTTTTACAATTTTTCTTGCTCATTTTAATTTTTAAACACCATTTGGAGTTCCAAATCTCAACCTCCTATAGCATTTGCTTTTGATATATGTTGCTATTTTAATTTCTATCCTAAAGAAGGTGCATTGACATTCAATTATTATTTGTAATAAATCACTCGATCACTAATTAAAATATGTTTATTTCAATAATATATATGTAGAAATAGAGAATTATTGGTTGTCTGAATGGTTAAGTTCTAAACTACTGTGATTATGATTATGTTGGCTAATAAATGTAATTATATAATTAAAATAGTATTTAAAAATTTCAATTATGTGAATTAATTATTAAACCAATGTTAGTACCTCTAGTGAGATTAATTGATGAATAAGCACGGATAAGGTGCTTAATTTTTGGGTTCAATGAATAACTTTATGGCTCACCGTAGAGTAAACATCTTTACTTTACAGTTTGCCGTATAACTACTTCTTTCTTTTCAGATATTTCAAATAATGTTAAAATGTTAAATACCTAATCTTAAAAAATTAAATCACTTATTTGAAAATCTTAAATATCTTATTTTACTTAAATATATGACTTAATATTTAATCAAAATACTTTTTAAATCAATATTAAATAATTGAAAATCAAAACCACCCAAATATTTCAATTGACGGTACTTCTGCCTTATTGTAAGGTAAATTCACGAAACTAACGTTTATAAATGGGTCTATAAATGGTAGTTCTATGCCTTACTTGTTTATTTTAACAGTAGTTCTGTAAATCAATTACTTAGTGAAATTGATTAATGATTGATCATTACGATTAAGGCGGCTAATAAATGTAATAATATATATATAATAGGTACTTAAAAATTTGTGTTCAAGTGCTAAAATACATATTTGGGTGGTTTTGTATATTGTATTTTCAATTAATTGATTTGTTGAGTATTATGTTTTGATGATGAATGCTTAATTACTATGTTAATAATATTTGATGGTAATTTAAAGTCGTAATTATATTTGCTAATTATATATTTCATTATTATTTGGACATAACTGAAAATATTATGGGACTTAATGCTAAATTATTTAACACTGGAATATTCGATTCAGGTTAAGTATTTTAAGTTAGTGGATTAAATATATTTAATTTTTAGAACACTTAAACTTGATATTCGAAGGGTTATAGTTATGTAAATAAGTGTTAGATATGAATATAGTTCATAAATCAATAATGGAATGTCACGTGAAATTTTAAGTTCATACGTGATGGAAGAGTTGGCGTTTTGATGTTAAAAGACCTGACGATTGATGAAAAGATGAATAGTGTATTGGTGTTTTAACATTAACACGTGACTTCTTAAGTTAGGCGTGTGCGTTTTAAAGTGCATGTCGTGTGTGAACAGTGTTGACCTTTTAACACTAAAGAATCGTAAAGTTAAGCAAGAGATGATGTAAAGTTAAGCAAGAGATGATGTAAAGTTAAGCAAGAGATAATGTAAAGTTCAGTGTTTCAGTGAAGCACGTGAGTTTTTAAGTTAAACACGTGTAGATGTGTCAATTGTGCTGAGCCGGTATAGCCTACACCGCTAATGGGCCGACTTAGGCACAACCTGTGGCATGAAAAAATACTATTCATGCCTGTCAATAGCACAATTTTGACTGACATGATTTTTTAATTAATTTATTATTTATATATATTTAATATTTAAATTAATAATTAATTTTTTAAAAATATTTATTTAATTAACAAATAACAACATTCAATATTCAAGTATTCAACCATTAATCTTTAAATTTAATTCAACAATTAACATGATAACATTCAACCTTCAACAACTTAATAAATAAGACAACAATGCATATAATTAAATTAAAATTTTTATTTATTAATGAATTACATATTTTATATTTACATTATTACAAATTTACAATCACATTTAAAAAAATTTACAACAAAATTAAATTACATTTTTGAGAAAATTACAAATTGAAAAATAAAAATTACAATGTTTTAATTGTGAAATGTTTAAGTTTGAGTGTTGCTCTGTAAATTCTTCAACTTGATCTTGTTCATAGAGTCAAGTAAGACCCAGTCTTTTACACACATTAATGCTTCTATTATATCTTTTTTAAGCTTGCATCTTCGGTCATCAAGTACATTGTCACTCATGCTAAAAACATATTCACATACTACTGAAGATACTGTAATTGTTAATAAATTATTTGTCATTATTGATAATATTGGAAAAATCATTGATTGTTGTCTCCACCAATCTAAAATATCAAATGTATTTAAGTTAGAATGTTGAGTAAATAATAATAATTGGTGATTGGTTGAATTAAAAGTAATTAATTCTTGTCTAGATAGTATAAGATTATAATTATATGATGATGATGTTGGAATATCTTTATCAAATCTTGGATCGTATAAAAATGCTTAAGAATCTGAAGATGGTCCAACATTTGATTTTGGTATTGTAGACATTGGTGGAGGAGAAGGTTCTATTCTTAATTCATATCTTTGTATGTATAAATCAAATATTTGATTTAATTGTTCTTCTATTGTAGTAACATTTAATCTTAAATCTACACCTAAACTCATTTGTATTCTCCTAATTAATTTACTAGCATATCTTATTTTACACCTAGGATCTAAGCATGCACTCAAAATATATAATG